>JADMNG010000086.1:0-31980 GCA_016097075.2 Sporothrix phasma | reverse complement strand
GGGGGGCTGATGTGGGGAATCGCAGACCTTGGGCATGGCACTCCTGCCCAAAGCAAACGTGCACGCTCGGCGGCCCCGTACTTGACGACGGCGTCGTCCCGGGCCGCGCTGCAGGATCGCCTGTTCTGAATGGGTTGGCTGGTCGCGGGAAGCGTTTACTTTTGGACGGAAGGGGCGTGGTGGTGGCTGGCGGCGGCGTGTGCAGCATGCAGCTCGGCCAACAGGCGCCACGGGGCTTGGGTGAGCTGGGTGAGCTGGTAAGCTGAGCGAAGTGGGGCGGACTGGCGCCGGCTGGTATTGATCTGAATGGCGCTTGGAACGAGCTAGGTGAGCTGGTACGAGACGGGCGAGCATGGGGCGAGCTGGGCGAGCTGGGCGCAGCATGGGACGCTAGATGGGCGAGCATGGGCAAGTCGGGGCGGGTTGGGGCGAGGCTGGGCGAGATTGGAGCGAAGCTGGGTCAAGTGGGACGGGTTGGGCGAGCTGGGCGAGAATGGCCGAGGCCCCTTCTCATGTTGCTGGGTCCGCAATGCGTCCGGGCCATGGGCAAGGTGCAGGACACCTTGGCAATGCGAGGCAATGGCGCGGCCGTCAGGTCATCCTTGTTGATAGCATCCTGCTCGTCCGCGTCGTCGAACCAGCGCTGGCGGCAGAGGCGCAAGCGCGCGTCGACGCGACGGCCATCTTGTCGGCATGCCCTGTCCGTCTGGTAGGCGTGGATGAGGCGGTGGCCAAAAGAAAGCACGCTACGCTCCGTCGGTAGGCAGCACGAGGCCATCGCAGCGATAGTATGCGGAGCGGGTCGAATGGGGCTCACTGTGGGCATAGCCCCCTTCTCGGCTGTTTCTGAGGACTAGTTTTCTTCGGACTGCCCGAACACCTCCGATGTTCTTGGGACTGTTCTTGTACTGTTCTTGGACTGTTCATATGGGACTGTTCTTTACTTTCGTTGGATGTTTTTGGGACTTCTTGGTTCTCTGTTCTTGCGAGCGACTGTTCTTGGGGGCTTTGTTCTTGGGGTGACGTTTTTTGTTCTTTGGTTTACTGTCATATGGGGTAGGTCCGACTGGCTTGTTCGCTGGGTTCGGCCGCCGACGCATACCCCCCCTCACGGTCGGCTTTCTGGCGGCGGCGGGCCCATCGCTACAGGGCAATCCAGGGAGATTGACGTCACGGCCAATTTGGTCACTCACAAGGAATCATTGCCCACGACCGTTTTTGGACCACGGCGGTGGGGGACCCCCGGTCGAACGGAGGGTTTTGGCCACGGCCTTCTTTGGGCCATGGGCCCAAGGCGGGCGTCCCTTTCAATGGGCATCAGGAGGGCGGTCAGACGAGGGCGTGCAAGACAGTGGGCGAGTGGACGGGGTTTCACTGAAGGTACACAGGCCGAGGCTGACCGTCTGCGTCAATGCCCATGGGAATGCTCAGTGCGCGCAAACCCATGAAGCGCTCCACCGTGGCACGATATGCGGGGTCGTGCTGCCGGCTGGTGGGCGCCCCATCTTGGAGGTTTTGCGGAAAAAGGGGCAAGAATGGTTGTCGAAAAGGCCCGTCCCGGGTGCCCGGTGGCCCTCGGGCCCGCCGCCAAAAGAAAGCGGGTCTCCTTCCCCCAGTTTCATGGTCGGCCCATGGGTTTGTAAGTCCCGTTACCATTCTCGGCCGGTGAAGCTACTCCGCCTTCGCGCGAACGGGTGGGCCTGTGGTACGCGCACCGCTCGAAATGGGGAAATGTCGTCCGCCCGGAATCCCAACAGGGGCGGTCGTGACCCGATTTTGGTGGTTTTGTCCCTGCGGGGCGGGTGTTTTCGGAATGTTTTTCCTTTTCCGCCCAGTTTCGATGAAGTTCAGGAGGTGGACGGAGGCTTTGGAGCTCTACCCGCCCCGGTTGCTCCCTTTCCCTTTGAGCTGCAGTTTGTTCCGGCGAGTTTGTTTCAGACTGTGCAAGTGAAAGGGAAAGGAACTATGGGGAACGACCGGACCAGGGAAATCAGCAACGACGTTACGGGAAGGGGCCATTGTTAAGTACTTTCGGTGGGGAGGAATGGGAGCGAAACAGCAAGAGGGCATGGGGACAGAAGGAAGTTTATGTGCACTTGGTCGAGTGAAGCCCGCCAAGTAAGCCAATACCGGACGATGGCTGAAGGGGCCCGACCGGGATAAAACCCGAGACAAAGTCGGATGAGAGTGGGCGTGTCTCCATTCCTAATCGAGCAAACGAGAGGGCGTGCCGATCGTGCAGAGTGCAGCATGCGCGGTCCTTTGTTCCCGACTTGTGAGTGCCGTCCCCGCACCCGTGAGCGAGACAGGCGCATGGTGAGGAGGAGCATGGCGTAGGCATAGGCGAAGGCGGAGCGATGGATGGGGAGAGGGAGCAGGGAAGAGAAAAGAAGCGGAAAACGAAAGAGGTCACACGAACAAACAAGGAAAAAGAAGCAACGGCCGGCTGCAACGCAGACATGCAGCGTCGAAGAGGCAGCGTGGCAATGGCATCCTGGCCGTCCCCCCCTTTGGTTGCCCATCTTTGCGTTTTCGTTTCCCCTTCTGTCTGCAGCTCTCCTGTGTCTCGACTCTTGGATTCAGGAGTACATTGGCTCGGCAAGACTGCACAACGAGCACACTGGCAAGTGAGACATTCGCAGTAGAGAAGCATATCTTGAATACAGTCAAAGCAGTCGAGCCGGTGCATCACACGCCGCGATCACCGACCTTTGTAATCGTGCAGATGTGGTTTCAGTTGCACCCCCTACGGTTTGCTTTCTCTGCTCATTTCTTGCCCTTCAACCTCTTTCCTGTGAATCCCCCACCTCAATCTGGTGAGGTGTTGCGAGCAGAGCGGCTGAATGCAGTATATTTCTTTTTCCTCGCCCGTGCTCATCCTCAATGATACTCCCCCTCTCCTCACTTTCAGTCTCGCCCTCTCTGTTCGCTCTCTCATACTCAATTTGTGACTTTTGTCTCGTCGCTGTCTCTTTCTTTTTCTTCTTCTTTTTTTTCTTTTCTTTTTTCTCTTCTTTTGGTTCGCTCCCTTGCCTCTCCGTATTGTTCTCCCATCTCAGTCCAATCTTGTCCGCGATGCCCAGCGCGTGTCTCGGACGGCCAACAGAGCCAGTCTCGACCAAGGCTGGAAGGTCGGTGAGGGTGGGCTGATTGCCGGAAAGCCATTTGCTCTCTGGTTGGCGCGCCGCCGCTCGTCTGAACAGAGAGCTGCAAAGGGTGCGATGCTGCATTGCGCTGCAGTAGCGGTATGCACGCAGCATGCAAGGGATTCTGATGCTTAGCTGGGCGCTTTTGTGCTTACTTCGTATGTCTGACACTGGACTGGCCGTTGGGAGAAAGAGACACAAGAAAGACAGTGGGAAAAGTCTGTTTGAATATCAAAGCTGTTTGTCGCCTGTCACTTGTCGCTCGTCTACCGTCGCTCGTCACTCGTCTCTCTGTTTTCGCGTCATGTCTACGGCGTCCCCGTGAGGTGCAAGGTGTAGACTGTGACGGTGATGGGCGATGCGATGCACATGCAAGGTGAATAGTGATGTGACGTGTCTGTCCGTGCATACGTGCATGGCTTTGGTGATGCCGTTCGTTTGCATCTCACTGCAAGCTGCCTCGCCTGTCCATACGAAGCCTTCGACACTGGTCGTTCTGGACGGGAAGCGAATAAGCGTCTTGGTTTCCCAATACCCTGCGACGCCCACTTCTCTCGCTGTCGCGAAGCGTCGATACCGTCGCTTTGTGGTCCGAGGAGAATCTCAGCTGGAAAGGTGCGTCTGGCAACACGCTGGGACGCCACCCTTATGCAATGCTAACACTTGCCGGCCAGAAATGACAGCCGCCACAAGAGCACAAAATTGTCAGCCAACGCTTGTTGCAAGCCACCTCTTCCAGGCCATGGCTGATATCGTGAAACGACGAGTCGTGTATCCGAATATTGCTTGAACGAGAGGGTATGCAGCTACGAAGTACGGAGCCGAAGGGGCCCATTCTCTGACATGTATTTTGGTGCCTTGGCCCCTTTCTGTCTCCGTGGCTCCATAACGAAACCACGCCAGCGCCGAAAGCTTCTTTTTCGCGGAGGAGCAAACGACCGGGGAAGGATAGGGAAGAAGACCAAAGGTTTTGGGGGGGGGTAAAGTGGTCTCGGAGGATTTAGGGGCACTATCAGGGCCTTGCTAAGACAATAAGGGCCCTGTGCAAAATGTCCGCTGTTCCTAGTGCCCGTCAATGGTGAGCCACGGCGTGAACGTCAGGCAACTTGTCCAAGTGCCTCCACTTGAGCGTACGAAGTAGCGTTATTTGGCCATTAAAACGACCACGATGGTGATGCCAGGCCGGTTGTGGTCAGAGCAGCTACATGGACTTTGGAATGGCCGTCTACGAAGTATGCACGGCCTGCTCAGCAATACAAAGTATGGCGTTTGTGTTTGACGATGCTTTGCCCCCTTCGCAGCAGCTCCTACGAGGTACTTCGTACATAAGAAGCCAAGCCATGCCCTCCAACGTCTTGACCACTCTGGCTAGCTTTGCGCCCATTCAGCGCCGCATGTCTCGTTACGGCCGTATCTCCCCCAAGCATCAGCACTTTTTAGCGAGTCGCACCATGCATGACAGCAGCCTCTTCAGACACAAACCCTGGTATCCTGGCCTTCCTTGCGTTCCTTGTCTTCCTGACTTCCGCGAAGCTCGCTCTCAGTGCTCCATGGATACATGTATGCAGCATGCTGCGCCATTGTGCGCACCAATGATGGTCCTCTGGACGTGAACGCGGACGATAACCCATGGCCAGTCCGTGCCTGGTCTTTTACGAAATACTCCGCATGCTGTACAAAGTACTTGTACGGAAAGATTTACGAGTAGGGGCCCATTTCTTCCTTTCCATCCATTCCCTGAAGCTTTGTTCCGCTAGCAGGCATCCAGGGCTACTTTTAGGGTGCTTTTAGGATGCTTCTAGCTGTTGCTTAGCCGGGCTTTGGTTGGTTTAGCTGCCTTGGCTCTTGTTGGCTGTGCTCTTTAGTGACTCTTTAGTGGCCTATTCCTTCGGTGGGCTCCTGACGCCTCTCCGTATGGGTATTCTGGCCTCTACGGCGTACTTGGGGAGAGGTATTGATATCGATCTCCCCCCCCGGAAATGAAGAGCGACCCCCTGCAAAGACAGTGTTTTCCATGTCTTTTCTGAGCACCTCATTCGCAGGGAACGCTGCCAGGGCACTTGATACTGACCAGGGCCAGGAACCAGGGACAAGGGCTGGAGCTAGGAGTGAAGAAAACTGGGTGCTCAAGCACAGCACGTGACTACAAGTGGACTCAAGATTGGCACATCGACGCACGACGCTTCCATTCTCCCGTCTCTTCCCACTCGACCTCTACTTCGTACGAAGTCCTTGGTGCCTTTCTATGCGTCCAGGTCCTCGCACAAACGAAAATACGACATGACATGCGGCAAGACCTAGGGGATAGCTTGGTACTCGTACGAAGCCCGGACGCGATACGACTCACAAAGTCGTGCCATCGACCATCATTGTCTCGGACGGGACCCATCGATGAAGAATTGAAATCGAAATCAGGGCAAAGGTTGTCCTTTCTGGACAGCAAGGATGAAAAATCTTTTCACGGCGCGGATGCCGAACGGACCCGTGCATTCTGCATTGCCTGCATGCATTCGCAGGTTGTCGATCTCTGCCCAAGAAAGCAAATCACCAAACCATGCGTCGCTTCGTCTTGAGTGCATGTACATGTACATGTACGATTCGTATGGCTGTGGATGCACAATGCAAACGAGAATGCCGATCTTATTTTTGTGCCCTTGCTCACCATGACCCCTTGGCCATCCTCGCCATTGATATCTTCAAAGTCCCTCGCCGCATGGCAATGGCCCGACATTGCTGCGACACGTGTGAGTTTCCTTTTGTTTTCTTCTGCTTTCTTCTGCTTCGTATTCTTCTTCTTCGTCGTCTTTCTCTGGGTCTCCTTCTTTTTCCAGTTGCACGCATGCAAGGTAATTTCGTGCATGGCAGGGCCTCTGATGGCCACACGGGGCCAGGACAAAGTCTCGCGTGTGTGCCTCGTCTGTTCCCTGGCAATGTGACAAGCTGGAAGGCCGCGTGCTTTTGCACATCGTTTCTCATTTTCGACCTCCTTGTCCGTGATCTGGCCTCACTGCCTCGCTGCCTCACCGCCTCTTTTCCTCTCCTTTTCTTTCCCTTCTTCATTCTTGTTTCGTGTCGCGGTCTGTCCGAATCGACATGTCGTCCTGTCACAATTGACAATTGACAATTGAGAAATGTTATGGACGGCATACAGCTCTTCTTTGTTGTCTGCCACCATGCAATTGACATATCGCAAATTCAAGAGGCCAACAACCATACTTGTTCACTCCAGCGCTGCGCTATACGGCCTTTGTCTGGCCACGCCTCTTGCCCCTAAAAAGAAGGGCCAAAAGTCCACTGAAGTCGTACAAAATACACTCTGTAGCCCACTGCTTGTGACACCCGTCTCTTCTCTTTTCGTTTGCCGTTCGTCTTAGAGTCCATCTTCTCGGACAGGGCAACAACAACAACAAGGACAAGCACGACATTCTGCGAGCCAGATCGGCTCTCTCTTTTCCCAGTCTGCATTCTCACCTCATCGTCTTCACTCATCTCGCCCTCACTTCTACCCTGGTGGTAGGTCGGCAGACAATAGAGGAAGAACGCAAAGGTCGGCAGACAATAGAGAAGAATTGAGGTAGGAGCTGTCTTGGAGGCGCACGTCGTCGGATGGCTTGATCTTTTTTATTGTTTTTTTTTTTTTTTTGAAAAAATACCCTCGTCCATCACTCCGAGATTGTCACTCTCTCCAGCTGTGAGAGAGACCCGCACGCCGGACCAAAACAAACTCGCAGACTCTGTCGACCTTGATCAACCCGGTCGTTTAGGATCGCCAAACCGTCTCCAGTTTTTGGTGTCTGATCTTCCTTCTCTTTCCGCTCTCGCTCGCTACTGAGCCTTTTTTCGTACGAGAAAACGGAGCCGACTCCATCTCGTAATCTGGTTTGTCCCGCTGTACCTGGTCTGTCCCCTTGTATCTCTCACACACAAGCACCCTCCCCCCAAACCTTGATACCATGCCTGCTCGCCCCTGCAACCTTTGGGTGATGGCCGCAGGCAGCGGTACCTGCTGCAAAGCTTGCAGTCGCTACTCGATGGAGCAAAACGCAATGCCATCCGCCCTGCACGCCTCGCGATGCAACGGCAGCGGCTGCGACTACAGCAACGGTCTCGTCAGTCCACGAACCCCTCACCTACGACGGCCGTCTTTTGTCGCCCCGTTCGATAATGTCGGCCCCCTGGACCAGGACGAGTGTGGCACTGCGGAGGCTCGTGCCTTGCTGAAACGGCTGAAACGCCCGCACCAGACAGTCCAGCGATTGTGGGATGGTCGTGCTCATCGCATCGACGTCGACTTCGACTTGGACTTGGCCTCGACGCGGCCTCGACGGCGGCCTCGACGCGACATCGACGACGACATGACGGCCCAGAGCACCGGACTGGCGATGACCAGATCCATGTCGCCGCTGCGATCCCTTTCCGTCCCTACTGACGCAACTCGCATCACACATGCGCGTCGGTACGGCTCCTGACGTTGGCCGTTGACTTTGACATTGTACCATCACCTGCCACATGGCCTGTGGCCCTCCCGCAGCCAGCAATTTCTGCAGCGGACGGCCCTCGTGGTGCTCGTCACGCTCGCGTCAGTCGTGTACAAAGTACGCCGTAGCTGTCGCATGGTATCGATGCAGGCTGCCTGCGTCTCGCGTGGCCCTCGCCCTCGTGGGAGGGCCCCGGACGTTGTAGCGGTACATGGTGGAAAGTACACCGTACATGTACACCGTAGTTTGTAGCACCGGATGCCTTGTACTTTGTACGATGCTGTCTCGATGATCGGCGAGTGTCGTTTGCTTGCAGGCGACAAGGAAAGCTGCGCGTGTTTGTGCTGAAGAAACAGGGGACTGTCGTGGACAGCACAAAAGGCTGCTCCTTTCTTCTTCTGGCTGTAATCAGTAGATCTCGGACGTCTTGCGCAGGCCGCATCGATCAACACCAACTGGATTTTCCACCTTCCCTATCAGAGGGAGGGTTTGTACATACGGCATATCTGTACATTATCAAAGATGAAGCGGGTAATATGATACTATCCTTAAGTTGAGATCTTCACTCGTGGCCGTCTCGCCTCAACGTGGTGCTTCGCCGCAAACATGGTAGCGACGTTTCCGAGCCAAGCAGCCGGTGCCAAGAGAGTGCTGATCTCGGACACGCCGTGCTTTTATTGTTCGAAAACGAACCCGGCCCGAGATCATTGGACTCGACGCGGCTGGGTGAGTTTCAACTGTCAACAACACTCGAGTGCATAGAAGCACTTGGTGCGTCTCATTCAGGTTGACCATGTCCAGGCTGCGATATGCTCCTCTTCTCTGTGACAGGGCAGAGCGGTAGATGAAGGCAACAAAAGCCAGGAAGATGTCTCGATGAAGCGCCAAATAGCGTCGTCCCCGCAATGGTTTGAACGCGTGCTTCGTCTTCGTCTTCGTCTTTCTGCCTCCTCAGTAGGCTTGCATACTTGTTGACAACAGATGCGCCTTAATCTCTTGCCAGCCCTTGCTCCCTCTCATTTTCAGTAAAGACATCGGCTTGTGCGTCGTGGTAGCGTGACGTCACGGCGACGATATCGTGATCTTGTCGAGGCGTTAGGATGCGATGTTCCGTCAGGAGTTGACCGAGTTCTATGGTATGAGAGGGCGTGAAAGCGAATTAAAGCACAGGCTGTGGCAAAGATGAGCAAGTGTCCTGTGCACGCGTTGCGATGGAGCACGCGTGTTACATCGTACACAGACTTTTCTCATAGTCTTTCCGCGAATATTCAAGACTTTCCTTTCCAGACTTTCCACAGACTTTCCACAGACTTTCCTTTCCACAGACTTTCCTTTCCACAGACTTTCCACAGACTTTAAACAGACTTCTCCCGCAGACAGCAGTGTCACAAGATAGCTGTCCACAGCAGCGCATGATTTCCGCACTGACACCGCAGCCAACGTCCGGTCGTTCTGCTAGTGCTTCGCCAGACTCGCGTAACTTGGATAGCAGGAGCCGGACAGACGCAGACAAAGCACGAAACAACACCGTTGATGTGTTCTGGGAAAGGTGCGCAGTCTGTCTCTTTCCCCGTATTTCAATCAGTAGCGTGTGGCTCATGTGGCTCTTGTCGTCAGTAGTCTAAATGTATCTAGAGACATCTAGTATATCTTTGTCAATTCTCCATGGTGAGCGCATGTGCCCTGACGGCGCTCGTTCCTGGACGGCGCCGTTTGTTTCTTTCTCGGAGAACGTTGTTGATGGATGAGTCGGATCACCGAATTCCCGGAAGGAGTGAAAGAAGGAACTAGGCAAGCAGAAGCTCTACCATACAACAAACAAAAATAACACGCAGAATACATAATGCACGCAGCCATCCTGATGTCGATTGGAATGGTTTATTCTCCGCCCGTGTTGATCCTTTGGTCAACAGGCCCCTCATACGGAGCTGAATGTAAGATCCACGGCCATCTATTTCAACAGCGCACCATCGAAAACGAGAAATACACTCTGGAAATTGCAACACTGGCAGCCTGCCGGACCGTCCTTTTCCCTTTTGCCATTTTTGCCCCCACCCTTGTCCGATGCTGCAGTACATGCATTTCATTGTCTTTCTTGTTCCCATTGATCGCCGTTAAGTTGACCACCATTCGACTAGCAATACTTGCCCGCTTCTCATGCGCCATGTTTGCCTGCCGCATCAGTAGCTTCGACGTCCATCCTGGAGTACATTACGTACTCCATACATGGACATATGCGCGCAGCTATCCATGTTCACTCTGTATGTACTTTGCAATGCACTGCACCCAGACGACCCATGGATCTTCTCCAACGCCTCCCCTCCCAAGCAAGCAACTCGATGAGGCAAGCATCGACAGGCCTTTGCCGCCGTTTCGGGCCCTTGACGGTTCGACGGACAGCACCAGTGGTTCAGCGACTCACGCTCGAGATTTGGGTGCCTGTCTCCTGTCTGGCCCTCTGTTGGCAGTGTGTGCACGGTTTCATTTATTCATGTCCACTGGCAGGTCCCCTTTGTAGCCTCTTTCAATGTACGAGTAAGAAATGGGAGGGACTCGGGCCGTTCTTTCGGGCCGCTCAAAAGGCGGAGACTGCGTTTCCTCCCCCCACACGCCTCGAGCAAAGCCTAATTCGTAGCGCGGGTGCCCCGGATTCAGGGATTCAGGGGCCGGAAAGAAAAGGGCGCCACTGGAGATACGAGTACAGGAGACGGGTGAGAAGCCGCGAGCCCAAGGGGACGATACAGTAGGAAGAGGAGTGAACAGAACGGCTACTGACTCGAAACCACTGATTTTGCAAAGATGTGCTGCTGGTTTTAGAGGCTTTGGGGACCAACGGGGCCTGTAGGACGTCTTCAGCAGGGCCGGAAAAGACAGCAACAGACAACGTACCGCTACATCGTACATTGGCCAAGCTCGACAAGCTTTGGCACTACATACGGGCCAAGAAGCGCCCGGAAGGGAACAGCAAGACACAGAGTCGGACAGGGGTGACAGGGGTGTTGGGGTGGTCGAAAAGGCAGGGATGAGCACGAAATCCAGAAAAGAGCGAGGAACAGCGCAGCAAGAGGAGACACGCTAGGGGAAGAGGAGACGCTAGGGAGACGGAGAACAGCCACCAGGATGGCGTTGCAGCGCCGGAGGAATACAAGTGGACGAGGCCTGCGTGGGATGCAGGGGATCGATCGCAAGAGGGCAAGCTTTCCACTTGCACGCCCTGGTGTCGCGCCCCTGCGTGTTGCTGTCGCCGCAAGTCCACATCTCGTCCACGTTTTACCGGTGGCGAGAGTCTGGCGACGAAGGACGGAAGAAGTAAAAGAACAACGGCAGAGGGCCGAGGGCAGTCGGTTCTCCTCCGTAACGTAGAGGTCTGGCGAGGAGACAATGGCCATGGACAGGGCCAGGGCCCCGGGTCGACGTCCATGGCGTCCTCGTTTCTGTCCTGTCTGTATAAGACTCGGCTGATCTTCTTCAATTTGGATCGACGTCTCTCTTTCGTCTTTCCTGTTGGCCCTCTCTTCGTGTTTTTTCTCCTCTCCCCCTCTTCTCTCCCCTCTCTCCCTTGTTCCTCGTCTCCCGTCTACCGTCTCTCTTTCGTTCCGACGAGCCGTGAGAGCCAGACGACGCCAACTTGCAACAAAAGCTTCCGAAAAGACCAGGAAAGAATCTTGGGGCTTTGGACCTCAGCGATCTTCGTCCTTCTTCTCGTCACCTTCCACTCTTTTGCATAGTCTTTTCCTTTGCCGACTCTTTGGCCTCTCTTGTTTGTCTTGTCTTTTGCTTCTCCTGTCTCTCGTCTTTCTCACCTTCACCGCCACCATGAGCGACACGGCCACCGGCGATGCCGCCCTGGAAAAGGGTGAGAAGCAGGATTTCCACCTGGTCAGCACTTACAACACCGACAGCGACACCGAAGCCGTCACCGCCCGCGGTGTCGAGGTCGAGAACATTCCCGCGGGCTACTGGTACTCGTTCCGCTTCCTGGGCACGTTCTCCAGTATCGTGTTTATGGCAGCTGCGCTGTTTGTCAACTTTAATCTTCCCGTACGTGGTCCTTGATCTGTCGTGTTGTCTTTGTCTTTTATCCTTGTCTTGTTTTGCTTGTCTTGTTTTGCTTTGCATGTTTTGCTTTGCATGTTTTGTTGTTTTGCTTCTTGTTCCAGCCCGGCCTGGTTGAATCCAGCATCGACACATTCTGACCAACTAGGCCTCCGCCATCACCGTCATCAACAAAGACCTCGGCTACTCTCCCTCGTACATCTGGATCAGCGATGCGTCGACCGTCGTGACCTGCATTGGCCTGCTCATTGTCGGCCGTCTCAGTGACATTGTCGGCCGGCGCTACTTCCTCATCGGCGGCCAGATCTTTGGTGTCGTTGGCTCGGCCATCTGCGCCAAGGCCACGTCCATCAACATGCTCATTGCCGGTGCCGTCATCTACGGCGTGGCCACGACGACGCAGCTCACCTTTCCCTTTGTCGTCCACGAGATTGTGCCCAACAAGCACAGAGGCATTGCCCAGGCCATCATCACGGCGCTGGTCACCCCTTTGCCGGCTTCGGAGCCATCATCGCCCGGGACCTGATTGAGTACAGCTCCTTTGGCTGGCGCTGGTGCTACATGATCAACGTCATCTTCAACGCCGTCACCCTCGTCCTGCTCGTCGTCTGCTACTTCCCGCCACCCTGACGCAGCTGCACACCAGGTGGACCTGGCGGGACGAGCTCCGGAAGCTCGACTACGGCGGCATGGTCATCTTCACGGCCATCTCGGTGCTGATCCTGGTCGCCCTCAACTGGGGCGGCAGCACCTACCCTGGACGGACGCGCACGTCCTGGGCCCGCTCATCGTCGGCAGCGTCCTCGTGCCCGTGTTCGCCCTCTACGAGACGTACATGCCGCTGGAGCAGCCGATCCTGCCCGTCAAGCTGCTCAAGAACCGCGCCTACGTGGCCATTGTCATTGTGGCCTGCATTGGCCAGATGGCCTACTTTGCCCTCGCCATCCTGTGGCCCGAGCAGATCACCTACCTGTACAGCACCGACAACATCACCATTGGCTGGATGTCGCTGACGTCCGGCCTGGCCCTGATTGTCGGCGAGGTCCTCTTTGGCGTGCTCATGAAGCCCATGGGCCACACGCGCCTGCAGCTGATTGTGTCGACCGCCACGCTCTTTGTCTTTTTGGCCGCCCTCGGCGGGACGACCCACAAGAGCCAGAACTACGCCCTGGTCTTTACCACCATGGCCGGCTTCTTCTCGGGCTGGCTCGACATTGTGACCTCCGTCGCCAACGGCCTGGTCAACGAGCCCGGCGACCTGGGTCTGGCCAACGGCTTCCTCGGCTCCATGAAGCAGCTGGTGGGCACCATTGCCGTCTCCGTCTACGTCGCCATCCTGTCCAACCGCTTCGAGGTCAACTTCCCAAGGACGTCACCGCGGCCGCTCTGGCGGCCGGCCTGCCCGCGTCGTCGCTGACCGCCACCTTTGCCGCCATCACCAACGGCACAGAGGCCGCGCTGGACGCCGTGCCGGGCATGACCCTGCCATTGAGACCGCCATTGCCGCAGGCACCAAGGCCGCCTGGGCGTCGACCTTTACGACGGTCTACTACGCGTCGCTGGCCTTTACCGGTGTCGCCGTCGTGGCCGCCTGCTTCAGCTCCGACATTGACCAGTACATGACCAGCTACGTGTCGCGCCGTCTGGCCGGTACCCAGGCCATGGACGTGCCCGCCGAGCTGACCATGAAGAACGGCCACCTGACGGACGACGAGCACTAAGCCCGCGGCGCCTTGGCCGTTTGCTGCAATACGCTGTGCTTTTACGATTTGCCACAACGCATCTGATTTATATCTTTGGGAGCTCACACCTGTTTCTTGTTTCTGCAGCCAGTATATATCACTCTTGCAAAGCCGTTTGTCGTTTCATCTTGCTGTATACAAACTCTAGCGTTGGCCTAAATTCGATCTCAAGAGAGACGAACGAGACAGCCCGCAGTACCTAGCTTAAATCTCGCCTTCACTCCAAATTCTCCCTCGTAAAACACTCGAAAAACAGATGTGTCCAGCATGATGACAGTCTCTCTTGCGCCTGGTGAGCTCATGTCTGGTGCTTGATACAAAATACCCGCAGATTTCAGTATTACGGTGAAACCTCCGTCGCCGAATTGTCCGACACAAAAAGCGGGCGGCTTCTGTGACAGAGCAACCGAGAGATTGAGCCCTCACATCACCCGAGAAGGAAGGTGACCAGTTGCGCCGAACAGGGAAAGAGACGAGCTGCGGGTCGAATCTGGGAAAGATGGAGCCCAATTACGAAGAGCCAAAGAAGCCAAAGAAGCCAAAGAGGCCGCAATCTCGCAACCTGAAAATGATCGACACGCACGACCGAGCTGAGAAACGTCGCAACGATGGCGTATTAGCCTGGACGTCCTACTTTGTTCATGTACATCTGTCGTGCGTCGACGCGTCCCTCGCTCAGCATTTCCATCCACTTCTCAGACTCGTTGGCGTCCGACGTTTCGTCTCGTCGACCTCCCCGGCCATGCGCTGCAATGACAACTCTCTGTCCTGGGTGGGCATCGCACGATGGACATTGCGCGAGACGGAAAATCTCACCTGCATCAGGAACGGAGTCCACAGGGGATCGTCGCGCTGGCTCGCCACGCTCTAGTCAAGCGTGCCCCTTGGCCCCGGCGAGGACGACGATCCCAAATTGCTCCATCGCAGGATGTATCGGTACTTTGTACTTTGGCCGGCAGGCCATGGCTCAGCATGCCCCTGACATGGATGTCCAGCACCGTGGCCACGGATAGTCAAGCATCCAGAACCAAGGCAAAGAAGACACAGATGAGACGTCAATGACCTGCAGCCGGTGGATATCCCGCCTCGTTTGACACATGGAGATAGTCCGCCGCAAGGGCAATAGTTGGCCGGCTCCAGGCCAAGCTCTTAGAACCCGTCTTCACCAAACGAACAATGACGAGTTGCTTCGAATCAAGAAGCACAGGCGCCTCTCTGGCGAGCCCGATCATGGGACAGCACAAGCTGCTTTTATACTGCGGGCGCGGCCCATCTATTCCTCAGTAACAGAGGGACAGACGGCTGGGACCTTGCCTCCGTACGACGTACTGCAGTACTTGTGCTGATCGCTGGCCACGTTTTGACACATTCTTTCCGCCCTGCCCGAGCCTTGAGTCGCGCTTCCACTCTCTCGACTGCTCTTCTTTGTCTCCTTATCGACCGACAAAGTACACCGGTCGCTGCCGGACCCGTCGGCCGGAAGACCATGTGCGGTAATGGGAAACGCGGAAACAGGGCAGAAGCGGTCCACGATACACAGACTCGCTGGTCTTGCAAAGGCGCTCGTCACTTTGTACCTTGCATTGCCGACTTCGGCTGCGTTCAGTACTTTGTAGATGGAGAGTACGTCGTGCCTCCAGACGGGGTGGTGCTCCCGTGCACGTCAAGCTCCCTTCCGTGACGACACCGGACGCATCGACCGCATCTTTGGCGCGATACGCGATGGCAAAGCATTGCCTGCCTGCACCACGGCATACACTGCACTGTCTGCATCTGCGGGTGAGTGCAACCTCTTGTCGATGTGCAATTACAGTACGAATAGTCTGCCTTGCGTCCAAACACGCCCGGCAATGCAGCCTTGCCGAGGACACACTTACATCTTTTCCTTTTCCTTTCCTTTATCTTTCCTTCTCCTTCCTCTTCCTCTTCTCTCTGCGTATTCAACCGGTGTGAGACCAGTCTATGTGCACCGACTGTTGACATGCAGTAACTGCCTGGGCTGACGTGTTCAGCTGGCAGCCAGCTCTAGCCATCACTGACTTCTCCTCTTCTCTTCTTTGAACATATTCTCGCCTCCGTTCCAAGCCCGGGCCAAGCCGCCGCGGACGTTTCCCCGGCTTTTGGTAGCCATTGGCGCACAAGCCTGCCGCTAAATCAGAGAAGCATCGCCATAGCGGCGTCGCTTTCCACTATTCACTGTCTGAGCCCCAGCGGGAAGACCCGGACTCAGAAAGGGCCCCATAACTTTGTTTTCTTTGCCCCTGAGCCACGGCCCCGCCCAAGGCTTCAACTTGGCTCTGATGGCTGTGAATGGCAACCTCATGCTTCACAACGAGTACGGGGTACTGTCATTCTCATTCGCCTAGTGGGGAGCAGATGAGGATGATGGTGTAAATGAAACTGCATCGCGACTCTTGGAGCCTATTAGAAGATGAAAAATGGCTCTTTTCCGACGATGGCCGTGTGCCTTCCAGAGCGCCTAGCCAGCCATAGGACAGCCTGATCAGCTTTGCAAAGAGGATACATGCAGCCCGAGAGTCCTGGACACGGCACGGAGGGCGCTGGAGACCTGGTCGCGACGAGAGGACATGGTCGTCGCACATATTGCACGCCCGTTTGACGCCCTGGCCCCGCTCTCGGGACGACCATACAAACGAAGCATAAATGAAAGTGCACAAAGTAGACGCGATAGTACGTGTACATTACTTTGTACATTACTTCGTACGCCCAGCCTCATGTAGTGCCCCGGTCACAAGACGGCCATGTTTATTTTTCTGGGGGTCCTTCACCCGACTTTGCAGCACTCGGGAGGCACAAGACAAATAAAGCCAACAGACAATACCTCGACTGTTGGCATGCAACCATGGGACCAGAATGCGCAGCGCAAAGATACGGGAGGGACCAGGCGATAGAGCCACGGCGTTGTGATTTGCCAAACGAGAAGAAAGCCTCGTTCGCGCACGGGTCCCTGCCTGAGCGGAGCATCGTCACTTGACACATGGTTTGTACACGTGGCGGTGAACGGTGTACGAGCCTGCTTCAGAGCCAATCTATCATTGTTGTCCTTGTTGGGCTGAAACAGTCCGAGATAGCAGAGTACGACGTATGCTGCATGGATATCCCATTGTCCTTGTTTGAGAGTGCAACTGTCGTGCTCCAGCATCCAAAGGGCAGCATGCAAAGACTTGACCTCGTGTGGGTCGGTCTGCTGCGTGCCCCATATCGTTGCAGAGGACCTTTCTATTTGCATCCTTTGGAGATTTAAACGGGACCTGCGGCACGGCCGTTGCGTTACCGAGACCCCAGGCCACGTGCAGTCTGACTGTCGTCCCATATGCGCGTGTGTTTTACGCACGTCTGCTCCGGAGCTGCTCATGCCAGGCTTTCGATAGGCTGCAGCACGGTGGACCTTGTTACGGGCCAGGACAAGGTGCCTGGCGTTTCCTGCTCCCAATCCTCTCCATGCCGGTCGAGACAGGCCGCGCTTTGCTCTGAAGAAGCCTGGCAGTGGAAGATGTCGGATATCCGGCGGGAACGAACATCAGAGGAACCCACATGGGAAGCTGTGACAGGTCGATGGTAGGGTGCGGGTAGGGTGCGGGTAGAGTGCGGGTAGAGTGTGGGTAGCGCGCGGGTAGCCTGTGGGTTCACACCGGTGTGCGGAGTCCGCGTACGTGATACATACGAGGTAGATCAGATGCTGTCGGCAGGCACTCTTCGCATCGAGGTCGTCGTATCGTCGTGATCAGTCCATGGCCGCCCCGACCCCGACATGTAGTAGGCATGGCGGCAGCTGGGCTGAGAGAGCGACATACGTCGACTCGACTTCGGCGTACAGGGAGCGGAAAGATATCTGGGGACGTTGAGAGAGATAACGTCCTGGAGCACTGGTCGGGGGGAGGCGAGGGAGGTGGTTTGCAGGGGCCGAGTATGGGGCGAACAAGTGTGTGGGATTCGGCGACGGGGACTACTTCGTACTTATCTCACCCCTGTCGCCGCCATCGGGCTGTCACCTCTACGGATCCTATCCAGCAATCATAGAGTACTTTGTAGACTTGAGGCTCCGGACAGGTTTCAATAGCTGCCAGTCAGTTGACAACGTGACGAGTCCAGGGAAGTCAAGGCACAAATGTGCTGTGGACGTCACAGAGGAGGAAGTGTGCCGCGTTTCAGATAAAGAAACAAAGAGCGAGCATGGCAGGACAAACGAGAGACGAGATCAAGGAGGAAGCAACAAGCGAGGTCGGATGTCAGCGGCAGCCTGGAGACACAAACATGGGAGCATATGCAAGACGCTGCACATTGTGACGGCTTAAACGTGGCAGTCAGCCACGCGCCCAGCCTCCACGCCTCTTGATTCTTCTTCCGTCTCCGTTTGCCTCGGGACCAGCTTCTTGTACAGCCCCTGTAGCTGTTGGGCCTCTCGTCTTGCTGTTATTTCACTGTTTGTTTCGGCCCCACGAATGTTTCTCGTGTCCGTCTTCCTCTGTTCTCTGCCAGCTCTACACCCGCCTCACTTCATCTGTACATTTCCGCGCCCGCTTTGACCGGTGCCGTTCCGACGTACCCGTCCATATCGTCTGACCGCTTTCTTTCTCCATCAGCACAGCAAAACAGCCTCTCGTGGTGTTCTCATTGTCCTTTTCGCCTTCTTCATTGCCTTGCCCTGCCCCTCCACGTTCGCATCCATCTTTGGACTCTCGTTTGTTGCACTCGCCCACCGCGTATAACAATAGCACTGCTCCCGCCCTCCTCGACATTCTCTGCTCCTGTCGTCGGCCTTTCGAGCATTTTTCCATGTCCATACCCCATTCTCCAGCATCCATCCTCTCCATTTTCGCCAACGTCAGCACCTGCTCTTGCCACGTCCTTGCCGTCCATGGTCCGGCACTGAAGTAGCTCCCAGCTCCCACCGTGGCCACGCGTCAGTCCTTGCGTCCCGTCTCCTTGCTTCTTGATCGGCCGTGGCTGTTGCGCCTTGTCTGCCCTCTCGGTTGGTCGCTCATCTCCTCAATGGGCCACTTTGCTTCGCCGCTGATCAGCCCACAGGTCGCGTTTGTGTACGTTTGCATTACGACAGCCGCCTCCATCGTCACCAAGCTCATCATCGGCCATCGTCGCTGTCTTGGCCCTTGTCCACCTCCTCTTTTTGTTCCTGCGTCTCTGCACCCCCGAAAGCGCCTGGCCTCGTTCCCTGTCGTCCAGTCCCTGAGCCACGATGAAGATCAAAACCGCGCCACGCACCTGGTATGACGCCCATGCCCTATCGCCCATTGAGTATGCCGCATAGTCCTTGTCTTGAGCGTCCGGGTGTCCATGGCATGGTCCCATGCTGACCGTGTGCTTTCAAGCGTCACAAACGTCCGGCGCCCCTCGCAGCGGAAGAAGTCGAAGACCGATTCGGGCTCCTCCTCACCGACGGGCACACCAGAACCAACGACGGCCACACCAGAACCGCCAACGGGCACATTAGAACCCTCGACGGTCACACCAGGACCATCAACGGTCACACCAGCACCGCCGACGGTCACACCAGCACCGCCGACGGTCACACCAGAACCGCCAACGGTCACACCAGAACCACCGACGGTCACACCAGAACCGCCCGCCAGCAACACGCAGACGCCTTCGGAACAGCCAGAGAAGGTACCCACGACCCAGATGTCCCGATGTTGGTCTCAAATGTGCACCGCAACTTACCTCTTGTGTCAGGCGTCTTAACTCTGGACCAAATGGCTCGCCCATGTCCCATCGTGAGGCTTTCGAAAATACGACAGCTGTACGGCCTGCTCTCGGTGACACGTGAAAGAAGAGGCGCACCGGGCCACAGCAATTACAAGACTGTGCTTTCAACGTGTTTTCATCCACACCATCGGCGCGGGCCTCACCACAGACAGACAGTGCCCGGCATACAGCGGTATCGCCTCGTCGACAGAGATCCGCCACCTGAGCATCTCAAACGATCATGTTGGGCAGCCATTCCAGAAAGCGAGGGGTGTGTGCCTGTGCAATTTAGAAACTTTGGTCACAACACAGCAGACCACTCCGCCAGACTCGCCAGACTCACCACACTCGCTTGCGTACAAGCCCACCTTTGGAGATGAAGAGACAAAATGTGCCAGAGATATGAACCGAGAGGAACGCCTTTGACGAGCTCGCCGGTGTCGAATGTCGATCGGGTTGGCAGAGGCGAGAGACACCGGGCTCATGCCATGTGACATGTGATGTATCCGGTTGGAAAGATAGGATGACAAGAGCATGAGGTCACAGGCCCGAGAACCTATGAAGGCAGGCCGGAAGGATACGAGGAATGCCACGGAACTGGGTTTTATATGCTTTACTTTGGTACGTGGTAGAGGTTGTCTATTTGCGACCCAGGTCGACTTGCTGATGATGAATTTGAATTCCACTGTTTGAATCGCTACCTCTGCACCAGACGTCTCGCCTGCACTACCGCCGGTATGCCCACCGCTAGGGCCGGCGCGCCCAGCGCGCCCCGGCTGCCTCGGCACGGCTCCGCGGCATAGCCGCCCCGCAACCCGCGACGACGGCGACCAACAAACGCGCAAGGCCCCCAACGGCCGATAGCTCGACACTGGCCAGCATCACATGTCGGCAGTGTGAGCGGGACGGGGTTTCAGAGGTTGAGTGAGTGTGTGGATCGGTAGATTTGTTATCAAAAGAAAGAACAGAAGAAAACAAGCCATGGATGCAAAGCGATCCTATATGGACAATGATGCCCTGTATCAATGTTACGAGTTTTTGTCGTCGGGGTCGACCCTCAAAGAGCATCACAAGATGAGCTGCCAACTTGCCACTGACGTTTGGCCACTATGACCTCTCTTGATGAAACAGAACATCCAAAAAGTCTGAAGTCCGATATCATCTACGAAGTACTCATCCATGATCCTTGATGTCTCATAGGTACGGACTGTTTCCAAATCAGATCTCCATCTGTTGGTGGTTAGAGACACTGTAGAAGAGCGATAAGAAGGCCGATAAGGAGTCTGTGACCGTGCCGATATCCATCGACTTTAGCCCCACAACCCATGAGAACTGGTGTGGGTCTCGCTGCTAGGCGCAGCCAGTCGCGTTTCTACTTGCGCCATCAGCGTGGTTGCCTCTGGCCCCTTCTATTGACCTGATCGCTTGAAAGGCTCTCACCGCGCAGCGCATTCCACGACATTCCACCAGTCCAGGTAGCTACTCGTACGGCCACAACCACGACGGTTCTGCAGCTCTGCTTTGCTTCTCCTTTACGTCGCCTCGCCCCGTGTTCTCGTGTGTACTTTCTGACTCGACCTCGGCCAATTGCTCCGTTCTCCCCTCGGTAAGCTCTCTCTGTGATTGGCCCCGCGGCCGAGTGCAGCCAGCATGTTGACGGAAAACTGACTGTTTTTGCCCTCCGTGGCGGTCTGCAGAACGTCTTGCCAACTCTCTCTCCTTTTCGCTCTCGTACCCTCAGCAGCCTCTCCGCTATCCTAGACCGCTTGGCTCTATACCTCGACTTTGCAGCCCCGTCCCTCGTCTCCCGGCCTAGGCCTTTGACCGCGTCTCTCGCCAAAGTCCAATCGACGTCACAATCGAATACGACCGCCCGACACCACACTCCCACACACACACCATGGCTAGCATGGATATTGACGCGGCGGCAGACGCCGCCAAGACCATTGTTCCTGGTACGCACAGCTCCCATGCTGTCCCCTGCGTCCTGCCTCTCGTTTGCCTGCCTAAGCTTGCCAGCTTGCCTGCTAACCGCCGCTCAGTCGTCATTCGGCATCAGGGCAAAAAGTATGACGTCGACGTGGACGTGGCCGAGCCGGGCGCCATCTTCAAATACCAGGTGTTTAGCCTGACGGGCGTGCAGCCCGAGAACCAGAAGATTCTCATCAAGGGCAAGCAGGTCAAGGACGAGACGGAGATGGCAACACTCGGCCTCAAGCCGGCGCAGGCCATCATGGTGCTGGGCCAGCCCGGCGCCGCCCTGTGCGCTTCGAGGCGCCCAAGGTGAAGCCTCGCTTTGTGGAAGACGTTGACGGTAACGACGCGGCCCTCCACATCAACACGCCCGGCGGCCTGACCAACCTGGGCAACACCTGCTACCTCAACGCGTCCCTGCAGGCGATGCGCTCGATCCCCGAGCTGCAGGACTCGCTGGTCAACAAGTTCCAGCCCGCTACGGCCGCCACCTCTCCGACGCTGGCCCGCCACCTGCGCGACGTGTACTCGAGCATGTCGACGTCGCACGCTCCCTATGTGCCGCAGCTCTTCCTCAACACGCTGCGGACGCTCAACCCCCGCTTCGCGGAGCGGTCCCGGACGGGCCATGGCTACGCGCAGCAGGACGCCGAGGAGGCCTGGACATTCATCATGGACAACCTGCGCAGGACCCTGTTTGTCAAGGACGAGGCCAAGGCTCTGCCCCCGGCCAAGGAGGGCGACGACGCGGGCGCGGCTGGCCTGGCGACGACGGTGGAGTCTGTGCCCGAGGAAGGCCAGAGCAGCAGCGCGGCCGGCTCCGTGAGCATCGTCAAGCGCTACCTGGCGGGCGAGGTGCAGAAGACGCTGGTCTGCGACGAGCCCGAGGGCCGCACGGATGCCGAGTCGGCGCCGACGACAGAGACGTTCTTGTCGCTGCCGTGCCACATTAGCATTTCCATCAACCACTTGCGCGACGGCCTGCTGGCCGGCCTGACAGAGACCATTGAGAAGCACTCGGAGGTGCTCGGCCGCAACGCCAGCTACACGTCGACGATGAAGATTGCACGGCTGCCCAAGTACCTGACCGTGCACTTTGTGCGCTTCTACTGGAAGCGCGATATCCAGAAGAAGGCCAAGATTATGCGCAAGGTGACGTTCCCGCACGAGCTGGACATTTCCGAGATGTGCACCGACGAGCTGCGCGCCCAGCTGGTGCCCGTCCGCGAGAAAGTGCGCGACATCCGCAAGGAAGTGGAGGAGACGGAGCGGACCAACAAGAAGCGCAAGCGGCGCCTGTCCATGGAGAAGAAGGCAGAGGCGGCCGCCGCTAGGTTGAGCTCGGCACCCGGTGCCAGCAGCAGCAGCAGCAGCAGCAGCACGGAAGCCAAGCCGGCTGGCGATGCCAAGGACTCGAACAAGGACAAGAAAAAGGAGGGCGCCGAGGGCGACGCCGACGACACCGAGTACAAGACGGACGCACAGATTGACGAGGAGAAGCGCGCATCACTCGAAAAGGCCAAAGAGGAGCTGTACCAGCTGGTGCGCCGCGGCTCGAGGAGGACCGGTACGCCAACCACACGGGCCTGTACGAGCTGCGTGCCGTCGTGACCCACCAGGGCGCCGGTGCCGACAGCGGCCACTACACGGCCTTTGTCAAGAAGGGCTCCATTGTGAACCCCAAGACGGGCCAACAGTCCGAGGACGACGGCACCTGGTGGTGGTTCAACGACAACACCGTGACCGAGGTGGGCAGCGATCGCATTGACCAGCTGGCCGGCGGTGGCGAGTCGCACTCGGCGCTGATTCTGCTGTACGGCTCCGTGCCGCTGCCGCTGCCCGAGGGCCGGGTGACGGAGCAGTTTTCTACGTCGTGAGGTCGTGAGGTCGTGAGGAGAGGGCGCGCGGCAAGGATGCGGTGTTGCCTGGGGGCCTATGCGGTACACGCCGGTCAGGGACATTTACCGAGTGGCATGAGCAGGGAGGAACCTAGACAGGCCACGTCGCCGTGCCTTGAGAAGCATGAGAATGACTACGACGGACAATGATCGGATCTCTCCGCCTGTGCGCACACCTCCCGTTGACCCGTTGTAGGCGTGCACAGACATGCGTAGCATCACAGTATCACAGTATGACAGTATCACAGTATGACAGTGCACCAGAACAAGTACAAATGCCAGCCTTGTACGAGTAGGTGGCAGGATTCCACAGCACTCCACTCTCTGCTTGCTTCTCCCCAGCTTCTCTTTCCAAGCCGTGGCGACACAGGTGGTCCAACCGCCGTTCCAGTACTGGGGCACACATGTCCAGGGCGGCATCTCCCGTGTCCGCAGCACGAGGAGTCGCCTGCTGGGAAGGGGACGGTGCGTGGACGCATGAAATGTTCTGGCGCGTGAGGTTCGTCCGTCTCTGATGTCGAATGGCCATTCATGGCTTTCCATGTCAGGGCCAGATTGCCATCTGTGCACCGCCACAACGCCACAGCCAAACAGCACCAATCTGACCATCCAAGCTTCTCCGCAGGCGTCACCGATCCCACTAGCAGCGAATCGCCGCCCTGGAACCCCTCTCTCGCTCTGAAGGCCTGCCCCTTTCCCACGAGTACGAGTACTTTCTACAAAGTACTCGGATTCCTAGGCGTCTTGCCCCGCCATTTAGTGCAGGACAGTGACTGCAGGAGAGTGCAGAACACTAAACAGCCTGCTGCCCGCTGTAGCTCTTCTGTCATTGGTTGCTGCTCGCCCTGTGGGCTGCCCACCGCCTTCCTTCCAGTGGTCGAGCTGGCAAATTTGCTGGCGCCAGACTTTTCCCCCAGACGATAGAGTCAAGCAAAATAAACTCAAAAAATGGTCGGCAGCTAATTTTTCGCTGGCCAGGCCCAGAGCCCTTTCGACAGTGGAGGCACGACCACCATCGCCATCTTTTTGTACTCGTACTCGTCCATTGCATGGGAGAACCGGTGGGCGGCGACAGTAAAAATAACAGTAAGGGGCATTGTCTCCCACCGAATCAATTCGATCCATTTCTCTCAGCTTTGCATCAGAATCCGCACTCATCGACATTGACCGCACAGTGTACGCTGAGACATTAGCAAACACTGCGTCGTTGCAGGCCACACAGCGGCCAGTGCCCCCGAGCAACCACCCCTGCAAGCCAAAGCGGCGACGACCCGCCCCAGTCTTTTCACCGAACGGCCCCCCCCCCAAAAAACACAAGAAGCGACACACACAACAAAAAAGTCAGGAAAACAAAAGGGCCTAACCTCGCCGCCCTCACCACTCCTGCACTCGCCGCTTGCCCAACTCGCAGAGTGCTGTCTTCTCTCCCTTCCTGGTGCCAGTCGAACAATCGGTCTCCGGTCTGTGGCCCTCTCTGTGCTTGCGCCCTACAGTCGGCCTCTCGTCTTGTCCCCTCTTGTCCCCGTTGTCCCGCTCTCGCTCTCGCTCCCTCTCGCACGCCGCCTCGACGACACGCTACACATTGCCTCGCCGTCCTACGCTCCACGAGCGTCTGCTTTGTTCCCTTTGTCTCCGTCCATCCTGCATCTCCTGCCGACGACGGTCCGGCTGGAAGCTGCCTCGCTCTCCCGCCAGGCCATTTTGCCTTTGCCTCCTCGACAACTGTCCTTGCGTCCGCCGCCCGAGCCTCCCTCCTACCAGCACGTCGCAACGCGCGACACCGCCCGCCGACATGTCGTTGGACGTTGAAAGCATCAAGAGCTGGATTGTCGCAACGCTCGATGCCGATGGCAATGTCCGCCAATCGGCCGAGCTCCAGCTGAAGCAGGTATGCGCACACGGCTACGACCGTTGGTGGGCGGGATCCATCGAGAGCGCATCTCGACGGCGCAGGCCATGCTGCACCTTGCCATTTGCTAACCTTGCTCTCCTTCCACGCTAGGCGAGACCACGAGGGCTTCACGGGCGTTCTCCTCACCATCCTCGAGACCGAGCAGAGCCAAAACATCCAGCTGTCTGGTACGGACAACCCTCCCACCTCCCCTTGCGCTGCGGTTCATCCCGCTCAAGAGTGCTGCACATGCAAGTCCGGCCACCTTTGCTTCCTGGAAGCTAACCTCGCCTGCCACCCAACAGCTGCCATCTACGTCAAGAACCGCGTGAACCGCGCCTGGACCTATGTCGACGTCTACCCGACGAGCGCCTCCTGACCGAAGACGAAAAGTCCCAGGTCCGCAACCGCCTCCTGCCCATCCTGGGCTCCGCAGCGAGCATCGTGCGCCAGCAGCTCGTGCCCCTCCTCCAGCGCATCCTGCACTGGGACTACCCAGCAAAATGCGCCGACCTACATGGAGTACACAATGCAGCTGCTGTCCACCAACAACGCGCAGGGCGTCCTGGCCGGTATCCAGTGCCTGCTGTCCGTCTGTAGAACCTACCGCTTCAAAGGCATCTGGCGGCGCCAGCCGTGACGAGCTCACCAACCCATTGTCGAGGCCGCCTTCCCCCACCTCCTCAGCCTTTGCCAGCAGCTGCTCGAGCTCGACAGCGAGGAGGCCGGCGAGATGCTGCACTACGCCCTCAAGATCTACAAGCAGGCCGCCTGGCTCGACCTGCCACAGCGCCTCAAGACCGACAACCTGGCCTGGTGCACCGTCTTTTTGCGCACCGTTTCCAAAGACCCGCCGGCCTGCTCGCTCGCAGACGACCCGGCCGACCGCGAGAAGCACCACTGGTGGAAGGCCAAGAAGTGGGCGTACTTTAACCTCAACCGCCTCTTTATGCGCCACGGCAACACATACTCGCTCTCCACCGACGGCCGCGAGCAGCTGGCGTTTGCCAACGAGTTCACCGCAAACGTGGCCCCCGAGATTCTCAAGATCTACCTCCAGCAGATTGAGAAGTGGGTGGCGCGCCAGATCTGGCTCAGCCGCGTCTGCCTGTCCTACACCGTCGTCTTCCTCGAGGAGTGCATCCCGGCCCAAGGAGATGTGGCCGCACTTGCAGCCGCACACTGCCCAACCTGCTCACACACCTGCTCTTCCCTCTGCTGTGCCTGTCCGAGGAGGACATCACCACCTTCACCGACGAGCCCGACGAGTACCTGCATCGCAAACTCAACTTTTTACGAAGAGGTGTCCTCGCCGGACGTGTCGGCCACCAACTTTCTCGTGTGCCTGACCAAGACCCGCCGCAAGCAGGTCTTTGAGATCCTGCAGTTTGTCAACAACATTGTCAACACCTACGAGCAGGCCACGCCCGAGGAGAAGAACTACGTGGCCAAGGATGGCGCCCTGCGTCTGATTGGCACCCTGGCCCCGATCCTGCTGGGCAAGAAGAGCCCATTGCCGAGCAGGTCGAGATGTTCCTCGTGCGCTACGTCCTGCCGACTTCTCCAGCGACAAGGGCATCCTGCGGGTCCCGCGCCTGCGACACCATTGAAAAGTTTGAGGCCCTCGACTGGCGCGAGCCCGCCAACCTGTTCACAGTCTATCAGCGCATCATCGACTGCATGTCCGACAGCGAGCTGCCTGTGCGGATAACCGCAGCCCTTGCCCTGCAGCCCCTGATTCGCCACGAGGCCATTCGCGATCACATGCGCGCCAACATCCCCACCATCATGAGCCAGCTGCTGAAGCTCGCCAACGAGGCCGATGTCGACGCGCTGGCAAATGTCATGGAGGACTTTGTCGAGGTCTTCTCCAAGGAGCTGACCCCCTTTGCCGTCGCTCTCAGCGAGCAGCTGCGCGAGACGTACCTGCGCATCATCCGGGAGCTGCTGACCGCGCCAGCCGCCTGACGACGATGCCGAGGCCAACGAGATTGTCGACGACAAGAGCATCACGGCCCTCGGTGTGCTGCAGACCATTGGCACCCTGATCCTGACTCTGGAGAACATGCCGGATGTGCTGCACCACATTGAGAGCGTCATCATGCCCGTCATCCGTGTCACGCTGCAGAACCGCCTCTACGACCTGTTCAACGAGGTGTTTTGAGATTGTCGACAGCTGCACGTTCTCCGCCAAGAGCATCTCGCCCGTCATGTGGGAGGCGTTTGATCTGTTCCACGTCACCTTCAACGGAGGTGCCGAGCTCTACCTCGAGGACATGCTGCCCGCCCTCGACAACTTTGTCCAGTTTGGTGCCGAGCACCTGCGCCAGAACCGCGCGCGCATCGACTCCCTCTTCTCCATGGTCGAGGTGCTCTTTGCCGATCCCAAGGTGGGCGGCTCCGACCGCGTGTGCGCCTGCCGCCTGGCCGAGGCCATGATGGTCAGTCTGCCCGGTGCCATTGACGATGTGGTGTTCGCGCTTTATCCGCCTTGCCCTGGCTGGTCTGTCGGGCGGCACCGTCGGCCCCGACGGCTCGGTGGTGCCCAGCGAGGCCTTTTTGGCCACCGGTGCCGCTACCTCTGTGCACCAGGTCAGCCCGCGCTCGTACCGCGTGCACCTGATGGAGATGATTATCAGCGCCATCTACTACAGCCCCGTGCTCGCGTTGGCGGAGCTCGAGGCCATTGGCTGGACCAACCGCTTCTTCACCATGTGGTTCGGCAACATGGACGTCTTCAGCCGCGTCACGACAAGAAGCTGTGCATTTCGGCCATTGTGTCCCTGCTCTCGCTTCCGCCCAGCAGCATCCCGGTTAGTGTCTCTGTTGGCTGGCCGCGTCTGCTCAAGGGTGTCGTCGCCATGTTCCGGACACTGCCCAGCGCCATTAAGAGTGAGTTGTTGGCCTTCCCCCCTTTCCCCCCCCCCCCCCATCCCCATTTCCACACCGGTATGCAATGTGATACTCACACTCTGTTTCCGCAGACCGCGAGGAGGCCCTCCAGGAGGACTTCCAGTTTGCTGGCGGCGGCGACGATGACGAGTGGGACGACGCCGACGAGGGCTGGGTGGAGGAGGACGGCCCCGCCGATCCCACGGTCGAGACCAAGGACGAGAACACGGCGTACATTGAGTTCCTCAGCGAGGAGGCCCAGAAGATTGAGCGCCTCCGGAACCACAACGACTCTACCGACGAGCTGGCGAGGAGAGCTTGCTACTGAGTCGTCCTCGACAAGATCGAGCCGTATCAGCTCTTCCGCAACGCCATCACACGTAAGTTTACCTTTTGTTGAACACGTCGTCACGACACGAATGCTGACCCATCAGACCTCGAACGCGACCAGCCGCAATTCTACCAGGGCCTCATCAGCCACCTCTCGGCCGACGAGCAGGCATCATGGAGTCTGTCTACGCCCAGGCCGACCGGGAAGCACAGGCTGCTCAGCTGCTGTTCAATGAGCAGCAGAAGCTGATTGCAGAGAACGGCGGCGCCGCCGTCCCGTCGAGCTAGAGCTAGACGGGTCTCTTCATCTGCGGCCTTTTTTAACGCCTTTCAACGCCCGATCCCTCACCAAGGCCGAGCCAAGGCCATCCTTCGGCAATGGTGGGCACAAATGCAAAACACACACTCCCAAGTATACCTAGAATCAGACATTGTCCATGCTCCAGCTGCGATTTCGTGTCTTTCTTTTGTGCCCCCTTCTGACGGAAATGAGAGTAAAAGCAAAAAGAGGCAAAGGCAGCCACAAAGACCAAATGGATAGTCACCGTCCACCTAGCATCAAGCTGTCCTCCACTCCCTTGCCTGTTTGCGAAAAAAAAGAGACCCGTATCTCACTCATACTCCCGTCATAAACCCCACATCTCTTCCCCCAGCTGTGTTGTCCGTTGCGTCTTGGCTTTTGCATACCGGCTTGCATACTCGTTTTGTCTCTTGTTGGCTGTCCATGCTTTGCGTTTGCTGTCTTGTTTGTTCGTACATTTTATCCCCCTGGTCATTTCACCATCACTCCTTTTCTTGCTTTTGTGTTTTTTGTTTTCCCCGTTTCCCTTTCCCTTTCCACGCTGCCATCCTCATCGCATAACATTCCCGTGCCCCTTTCCCCATCCTCTAGTCTGTGGCCCAGTGCAGCATCCACCAGCCACACATTTTATATCCTTTATCTTACATGGCAAGGATGGGGAAGAACGAGCCAGAACGAGGTCAGGGGGTGGGGGCAAGGAATCGAGAAAACGGGACGAGAAAACGGGACAAGAGGCAAGGAAACGAGATTTACAAGCGAAACCAAATACTACTGTAAAGATGAACCATCTCACGTTGTCTGCATCACGCCGATGGTCGCGACAACTGCTGTACGTGATACTGAACTACGCTGCCAACGTTGGACACGGAGCGAACACATACACTGTCGTTGTCTGCACCGACGTCTGGACAGGCCAAAGAGATAAATATGCACATTGTGTTGTGGTTCGAATTGGAGCATGGCTTCGTATTTTTATTTTTAGCTGACAAGGCTCGAGAAACGACATTGATGGTGGGATAGAGGGTGAAGATGGGCAAAGCAGGCGGAGACATTGATGCACGGAGCGGGCATGGCTGAGGCTTCCATCGGTATGGTCCATCGGTATGGTGCGATGGAAACGAGTCAACGACGACAAGGGAACGGCCCGGCTGTCCCTGCCTCTGCACGGAGAGGAGGGCGAGTATTTAGTCAAACTAGGCACGTAGTGTAAGCATGCGGCCGCCCTGGACAGATGGGACAGGGCGAGAGAACCTACTGGTGTCAGGAACGACTCGGCAACGAACCGCGCACGGGCGTTGAGCTGCAAGGGTCAGTCAGTTGGGATGTCGACGCAGCCCTCGGCAGAGCTAGGTAGGGGAAGAAGAAGAAGGGGGAGGGGAAGAAGAAGAAGAAGAAGAAGGGGAGGGAAGGGGACACGCACGAAAAGCTTCATCTCGGAAATCTCCTTGTCGACCTCCTCCATAAACTGAATGATAAAGTCGACCAGCTTGTGCTTCAGCATCTCCTCCGTGTGGAAGTTGGTAATGAGGAACGAGATGTTGTAGCCGTCGACGGCCTTGCGCCGCAGGATAAAAAAGGACTCGGCGCGCTGGGTCAGGAAGCGCGTAAACTTGTGCACCAGAATGTGCTCAATCTCGTCGGCCTGCTTGATCTTGATGCTGACGCGCACGCTGTTGACACTGGCCTCGATGAGCACGCGCTCGTTCTCGTTGCGCGACACCACCAGCGGGGCCAGCAGCACCTCGGGCGACGAGCCGGCCTCAATCTCGGGCACGTTTGGCGCTCGGCCGTCTGCGAGGCAAAGTTGCCCAGGCAGAGCGCGACCGTCAGACTGCTGCGGACGCCTGCAGGTAGGGGCGGAGGGATTGGGACTGCAGGAAGGGCGAGGCGAGGGCGTTAGCGATGGGCCTCTTGGCATCCTGGACGAGTGGTGCAGCCGGCGGTGTCCCGAAAGAAAAGGGGAAAGGGGGGAGGGGAACACTGCGTCCCCGAGCTCCAATCGAGGCCAGAGCATCGTCATCTCGTTGAGCGGGAGCACCGGCTGCCATTGTCACTCACCATTGTGCCGGCGTTCGAGGAGAGAGTGCGAGACAACCTACGCTGTGGACGAGACAAGAGGACGACGACCTTCTCAACTACGTTGGGACCAAGGGCAGAACTCAGCCCGTTCTACGCTGAGTTGGAGGCAGTAGGAAGAGGCCTGAAGAGTGTCCCAGACACGACCGTGAGCCGTACGGTAACGGTGTGGACGAGCAACCGGATGGTCCTGTCAACGATACACCACCCCGGTCAACACTCAGGACAACACAACACCCAGAAGATCCGCCAAGAAATTCAAAGGCTGAAAGTGAACAACAACGAAGTAATACTACGGTGGCTACCAGCCGGAGCCAAGATCGACTTGACGACACGTGCCAAGGTAGAGGCTCGGTCCGCTACCGAACAAAACGCCACACCGGAAGCCCCCTACGACCAGGCCAGAACGACAGTCAAGAACAGCGTTATTTCGGAGCAACAGATACAACGGGAGATCCCAAAGGGGGTAGGGAGTACTCAAAGAAGGTTGACATGGCCTTACCTGGCAAACACACCCGCACCCTGTACGACAGCCTCAAACGAAGTGAAGCTCGGGTCCTGGCACAGCTGAGGACGGGCATGGCACGGGTCAACGGCTACCTGTACCAGATCGGAGCAGCAGAAACGGAGACCTGCACGTGCGGGCAAGCAAAAGAGACCATCAAACACTTCCTCTTTCGCTGCCCGCAATGGCTGGTTCAAAGACGTAAACTCCTGGAGCAAAGAGAAGCAAAGTGGACAACCTCTCCTTCTTCCTCGGAGGCAAGGAGGGACTGATCAAGATGACTGGAACCGGACATGAAGGCAGTACGGCAACGATAAAATTCGCCCTGGAGACGGGGAGACTGGACTACGTACCGGAGGCAAACTAACAACAATACACAACAACCATCGAACCATCGAACCACGAACCATCAACAATATCGCCAACAACCCCACCAACAACCTCACTGACCCACCGGCAATCGACTCGGCTTCAGGCACCGCCATAGGACCCTGAACACTTGAAGGAAGATCTTCAAGAAGGCGATATGCCCGTAATAAATCGGATACGAAGAGGGTTAAGGGGAAGCTAGCAAACGAGATGGGAAAGAAAGACTGTGGTCGAACAGGAGGGTGGTGTATTTGATAAGCAAATATTATGTAAGCAGCGTACAGAAGAGCCCTTTAGGCTTGGTGCCTCCGGCGGAATAAATTCATTCATTCATCCATACTCGATGTGTTGCGATCCAAAGGTTTCCAGGCTGGCTTGTCAGACTTGTCCGCAGCTTCTTGGAGGGCCGGTCTACAACGCTAGTGTTCGACGACCAGGAGGCCAGCGCACGAGGGACCAGCCGGTGTCCCTCAAGGCTCGCCGCTATCCCCAGTCCTCTTCATTCTCTACACTTCGGGCCTCTTCGGCGCTTTGACACTGCCCGCAATCAAGTGCTGCATCGACGTCAGGGAGCTACCTTTAAGAGGGCCTTTTAATC
>JADMNG010000085.1:0-34550 GCA_016097075.2 Sporothrix phasma | reverse complement strand
ACCCTGGGCATTGCAAGGGGCCATTAACGTGCTTGCAGCGAGCGACGGCGCGTGCACCACTTTCTTCCAGCTGGTGCGAGTGAGACAATGCGGTGATGGGATGTGATGGGATGTGATGGGCTGTGATGGGCTGTGATGGGCCCGAAAGAGGCTGCGCTGGTGGCTCCGTGCCTGTATGTCTGTTTTGAGGGACAAGGTGCGCCGGGTGTCGCTGATTTTCAGCGATCCGCATCCTCCCAGCGGCCAAATCGGCGCTTTCCAGGTGCTCAAGGAACGTGCGGGGGCCCCGGCCCCCGTGGGTGCTGTGGTCGCGCGCCGCAGCCAACCTGTGCGCACCATTGTCCTTGTCCATTGCACATCACATCAGGGCACATCAGGGAACATCATCATGGTCCACACATTGCAACCGCTGCCTGACCCATGATCCTCTCTACGATTCCCTTTACGGCCCCCGAAGCAGATCCTCTGGTACCTGTACAAAGTAGCTGTCGTTGACCCTCGTTGGGCCTCACGATCGTCTGCACCTGCACTTGCCGCCGCCCTCCTACGTCGATCCTGGTCGTCTTGTCGTGTCCTGAGCCCCCCAAAGAAACGGACCAGTCGCTCGTCTTCCGCACCTCAGACCACCGATCCTTCAGCACAGTCCGATACGGCAGTCCTCGGTATCGTACATGACGTTACGCCTCCGTCTCTTCCCCTCTCTTGTCAGACACACATGCTCGTCTTGCCTCTTCGTGTCTAGCTGATTTGCCGACACTCTCCAGCCGTCGAACTGCTTTTTCGTTGTCCTTTTGCTGTCCCAGTGTCTTTCTTTCCTTTTCTGTTTTCTTTTCTTCTTTTTCCGTCCTTTTTCCTCGTTAAACAATAAAACAATGCAAACGACCTCGGATAAGCTTGCGAGACGGCACTTGAGGAATTCCCAGTGTCTCTCACGATGCCCACTACGGGGACCTGCAAAGTCCACTGTCAAGCCCACTGTATGCCGTAACAAGACTGCCGCCGCCATAGCACGCATGTGCATCGTGTACTTTGTATGACTGCATCTTGCATGGCAGACAGAGACACAGCTGGCAGGTAGCTTGCTTTTTTCCCTCTTGTTTCTTTCTTCTCTCTCCTCCCTTATTTTCTTTCCTTCTTTCTTCTTTCCTCTTTCTTCTTCCTTCTGTCCTCCTGTTCGGCTGCTCGGCCGGCGACAGAATGAAAGAAGCCACTGGCCGAGGCGGAACTGCACATGCCGCTTTCCACTTGACAGAGCAATAAGTAGAGCTCATAAAGTATGATGCGAAGATATCTCACATCGGACCTGCCGGCCCACTGCGGTCCCAGTCCGCCCGTATGTACATGTCCCCGTTGCTGCAGCGCACAGCACGAGAGACAATAGAAGACAGGAACCTCTCCCAAAAGACTCAAAAGACCCAGAGACCCAGAGACCCAGAGGCCCACGATCGCTGCCCCTTGGGGGCTGTGCCTCCTTTTGGCATTGGTTCCTGGATTCGTCCCTGGCTTGAATTTCATCCCTGTTGTCAGATGGTTCTTCGACTTGGTGCGCCCTCGCGGGTGGGCTTTTCTTGTGCAGCCCTGCAGCTGTGTACAAAGTAGTGCCCGCACGTTTCCTCCAATTGTGGCTTTTGGGTGTACTTTGTAAGTAAGGGCTCGGGGTGGAGACGACTGGACTGCTGGACGACTACTGACTACAGACTACTGGCAAAGCTCCCACGGCAAACGCACGTCTTGTAGGCACGACCACAGAGCTTTGCGAACCCCTTGCGTCGCGCGCTGTACGTATCGTATGCTGTGTTTTTGATTGATTGATCCGCCGGCCTTTCCTGCAACGCACCTTTCCGTCACAAGCCGTCTCTTATGCGGACGCTCAAAGTACCATGGCCCGACCGAGTCGTCGTGTGCCGGGCGTGTCCGATGCATTGCGTCTGACGGAGATGCTTTTTGGCATCGTCCGTCAGGACAGAGTGCATACAAAGTAGGCTGACAGCACATGTGACTGTACTTTGCACACCACCCAAGCTCGACGCAAAGGGTCTTGCTGATCGTCTGGCTGCCGTCTCTTTGTTTTGGCGTCAGGGGTGCCCAGGGTCGATCAGCGAGCCAAAAAGCACTGCGATGGTCAGGGGTAGAGGCGAACGCCAACCAGCCAGTCGACACCGACAATACAATGGACCGTTTGTCAGGCTGCACTGGCTCCATGCTAACAAGAGACAAGAGCAAGAGACAAGAGCAAGAGACAAGAGCAAGAGACAAGAGCAAGAGACAAGGGGCCAGACGTGACAAAGGCCACAGTGGTCACAGTGTTTCGTTGGTCCTCCGCATCAGACGTCCGACTCGTACTGTTTCGACGGTTTCGATTTTCGACCGTTGACTGTTTCGACTGCCTCGACTGTCTCGACTGTTTCGATTGTTTCGTTTCGTGTGCCGTTGGCCCGGGCCTGTCTTTTCCTTGTCCTGGCTGGTCCACATCACAAAGCTGTCGTGCAGCCCCGTTCTGCATCCGTTACGACGTCTTGGACAGCGACTTCTCGCATCCAACGGCCACCGCCAGAGGCAGCCAGAGGCAGCCAGGAGGCGCAACATGGTAGACAGGACAAGAAATGCAAGGTGCAGTACGAGTGTATCTTGCTTGCAAGTTGCTTTGTACTGTACTTTGTAGTAGGGACGGCCGACAGCCCATGTCCACTGCGCACCAGAACCGGTCAGGGTGGGGCTTCAGGGACGAAAGGGATGAGGGGCCTCAGTATGACCACTGGCACTGGGTTGATGAAGCGAGGGAGGGGCTCGAGGGTTGCTGCCAGTTGCATTTTTGCAGCTTGGAACGGGAGGCATCGTCAGGGTTGGCCCTGGAAAAGGCGGCCTTGCGCTACAAGACGGAGATCAGACCCTACTTTGTATTGTTGCCCGTGAAAAGGTCGAGAACAACGCCCTCCGTCGGCCTGCCACACTGCTGCCACACTGCTGCCACACTGGCAAAAGCGGCGCACCAAACAGAAGCCGTACTGCCCACCCTCGACAGAGGAACATGAAACGGGCTGGAAGCACCAAAGAAGCAGAGACGGCGCGCACCCAATGGCAGGCCGAGACAGGCCGTCATGGACGAGCAGCGGTGCCGAACCTGCATCTCAGCTTGATGCGTGTCTTGCTGGTTTGATGCAGCTTTGGCCTTGTTCGCCGCCTTCGTTCGCCGCCTCCTTTGAATTGCGCTCTTCCGCGTCTGCATTCCTCGTGTACGCGTGGATTACTGCATCTCCCGCAGCCCAGCCCTGTGCAGACGCGTGTGTCTTTTGGGTCTTTTTGGTCTGCTGGCGTCTTTGGCGTCTTCTTGGAGGCTCTTTGCTTTGGTTTGTGATTATTTGTGGTCCATTGTGCCCTTACACAGGCGCCGGCCAAATGGCAGTGGAGCTGCTCCGGCGGTCGAGAGCCCCTGTGAGCCAACACGGCAGCACACGGCCCAAACTAGGCGGGCAGAAGGACTGTCCCGCCCACACTGCACGCTAGCCGGTCCATGCCAGTCGAATGCATACAAAGTACGATGGACAGTGATGGCCGCGAGAGGGAGGCGTGGAGCGCCGTGACGCTCGTCCAGGGTCCGTCTGGTCGTCTCTTCGGTTCCTCAATGGCTGCCGCTCTCTCGTCCGTCTGCGTGCCCTCTTCGTTTTCGTCTCTCGTTGGCTGGCAGCGCCTGTCGACGGTTTCATGTGCCTTCCTAGGCCCGCCCGTGGACCCCAAAACGGGCGATGTCTGCCTACTTTCTAGACTTCTAGACTTCTAGGCTTCATTGACGGTGCGCTGTCGGCCTATCAAATGGCCAAGACGGCAGCCAGGGGCTGTGCGCGCTGTGGGTTCTCACCAAAACGGCAGCCCATAGCGGTCCGTCGCCCATCGAGCACCGTCTCGGCCCGGGCTGTACTTTGTAGTGCACGCTCTGTCGCAAGATACGTCGTCCTCCTCGACAGGATGCCCCTTCTACGTCGTCGTCGTCGTCGTCCTACGAGGCCGTGCAGCGTACGGAGAACCCTGGCCGGCCATCCAGAGCCACTCAATGGTTCGAAACACGCGCATCGTGGAGACGAGCGCATCGCTTGTGGTCCGTCTGGTCGAGGCAGTCTGACTGGCATAGCACGTCTTGTCCATGGTCTGCACGAGGCCGGCGCCTGGCGTTTGTTTCGTTTCCAGACGCCCGTTGTAACTGCTTTGTAGAACGACATCTTGGCCATCCCGTTGGTTCCTGTCTTCTCTTGCCTTTGCCGTTGTCTTTGTCTTTGTCTCCGTCTCGTCGTCTCTCGTCTCATCGTCTCATCGTCTCATCGTCCATCGCCTCGTCGCCTCCACATCGCGCTCCGCCCCTCGTCTCCCTGCAAATTCGTGCAATATTAAAGCCTCCTGGCCGGTCCCATTTCCTGCATTCCATTCTGTCGCCCTGTCCCGCGACGCCTCGTCTTCTCGTGTCTTGTGATTTCCCCCCGGCTGCCATTCTCCCTTGTCCTCGTTTCCCCATCGCCCTCGCCCTCGCCCTCTGCAAGTCGACTGGCTCGTCTTGTCCTTGCCGCTCTCTCGCCCTTTACGACCGTCCTCCTTTCCTCAGACCATCCAGCGCGCTGCTTCCTCGCCCCTCCTGGCCCGGTTCTTCATCCACTCTCCACCGACCCCGTTTGCACTGCTGGTCACTGCACTCGCTTCGTCTTCAACGCTTTCTGCGGCCCACATTGACACACCTGTTCTTCTCCACGACTGAACGCTGTACTGAGTACGCTCTACGTTGACGACGGACGATTGACGACTTATTCTGCTGTACGTTGTCTCGGCGTGTCTTTATCCCTCTCCTCGCCGCCCTGCCTTGCCCTCTTCCACTTTGCTGCCGCATCGACAGCCCTTTCGTCGCCGCCCTTGACTTGGACACGCTCACAACGATTTCGAATCCCTTCGTCTCGTGCTGCATTCTCCAGTCTGCCTGTCGTTTGTCTTTTGTCGTCCCTTTTCATCCCTCTCGGGTGCATCTTCAGATTCCAGCTTATAAGACGGTCCTCGCTCCCCAGCCGCATTCTTCCTTTCGTCTCTCTTCCGTTCCTCAGCCATTCGAAGCTCCTTTTGGATTCCAAGCATCTGTCAAACCAGTCACTCACTCAGTCATTCTTTATTAGCTTTCGCTCTTTAGCCACCCACGGTCTCGCCCAACCTTCTTGAACGGCTCACTCTCTTTACCGCATTCTCTGCACATTGCTCCATTGCTCCATTCTTCTACAGCTCCGTTTCTCCGACGGCTCTACCTCTGCGTCACCGTCTGCAAACGCTCGAGCCCACCACTCCACTAATTGCTGCCTTTGCAAACCACCTGCCAAAGTCACGAGCCTTGTCACCAGCTTCTGCTATTGTCTATTGTTGCTCACTTGCACCTTCCTGATCGCTTCGACCTTACTTTTCATCTGTTCCTTTATACTTTGAAAACTCAAATCGCTTTCGAGAGCTCTCTTTCTCTTCGAATTTCAAACGGCATCCTCCCAACTCTCTCTTCGCTTTCATCCGACCCGCCAGCACCTCGCCATCGCATCCCTTTCTTGGTGCATTGTGTCTCGGATACCGCACTAGCATCGCTCTCATTTTGCTCGTCCCTCTCGTCCCTCGTCGCTGTCGACTAAAGACGTCTCAAACGTCCTTTGCCTCTTGCTCTTCACATTCCTCACAGTCTGCCGTTTCGGGTTCTCTGTCTTCAACCCCTCGACTTCCAGCATTCCACGGCCAGGCTCTCCTTCGCATTCCAGCACGCCCACCGTCCAGCCAATCCCTGTGCTTCCCCGGACTTGCCCGCCCAAGGTCCCGGCAAAACGATCGACGCTTGTCTCCGCCGCCTCCCTTGCGCGCGCACGACTCGACTTTCTCCTGGCCTAGCCTAGCCTATCCTCTCCTAGCCTAGCCAACCCGCCCTTTGCTCTGCCTTTGCTGCACCCCCCCCCCCTGGCCCTGAACAAGCTTCCCGTTCACGGTCAACCACCCACTGGAACGCCCCAGCGCCCGACTCAAGCTAGAGACGCAACCCACCAAAGCACACAGCAGCTCAGCCTCGTGGCTCTCAGCAGGCCCAGTCCCCCTCCTCTGCCTGTCTCCCTCGCTTGTGCCCTCTCCCTTCAGACCAGGGACACCCACACCCCTTTCTACAAAGTACACACCCTTCAAACTTGTGCCGGTCCCACCAGAGTGAACCTCGCCGCCACTTACACCCCTCCTTGTCTTTTTGCTCTGTGTCTTTTGTGTCGTTCTTGTCCACCAGAAGCAACGCAAAAGCGCAAAAGCTCCCTCGAGAATATATTATTCCTGGGCCACTTCTCGTCTTTCACATTCCTGAGCTCGAGACGATCTCCTCGTTCTGTGTTCAGTCGGTTTCTTCTGGTGTTTTTTGTTCCTCTCTTTACCCCAGCCTTCTTGCATCCGTCAAGAAGTTGAACAGGGTTTCTTGGTTCTTTGTTCCTTGCACAACATCGACAAAAGATATATAGAAAAGCCACTGCCGGACTGGACGTTTCCAAGATCCGAATCGACCTTGCTTTGCCCAACGACAACCATCGACATTCTCAAATTCGACATTCTGTTTCGACTTTCCGTCTCGACTTGGACGGCACCTTCACGACAACCACTACGACACCTCGTTACGACTCTCACACACGCACAACTCACAATGGACTCCACACAGCTCAGTATGGCCGAGCTCAACGCCGCCGCCTTGGAGCAGTTCGTCTTCACCCCCGTCAACCGCGACATGATCCGCTACCTGGCCGACGCCGCCGCCAACGTCATCCAGTGCGATCCCAACATGATGCCCCCACCGCCTCCGAGGTCCAGCGCCGCTCCCTGCCCACCCGCCCGGCTCGCCATCGCACTCGCCTGCGCCCCGGGCTGTGCGCCGCGAAGACGGCGATCTGCCTTCGCTCGAGGAGTTCATTGCCCAGCTTGTCGTCTCCTCCAACGTCCAGGTCCCCACCCTGATGAGCACGCTCGTCTACCTGCAGCGTCTCAAGTCCCGCCTCCAGCCCATGGCCAAGGGCCTGCGCTGCACCACGCACCGCATCTTTTTGGCGTCCCTGATCCTGTCCGCCAAGTACCTCAACGACAGCTCGCCCAAGAACAAGCACTGGGCCAACTACAGCGTCTTCGCCACCGAGTTCAACAACTTTGGCTTCTCCCGCACCGAGGTCAACCTCATGGAGAAGCAGCTGCTGTTTTTGCTCGACTGGGACCTGCGCATCACCGAGGAGGACCTGTACCGCGACCTCGACGACTTTCTCGCGCCCATCCGCGAGGACGTCGCCGCCCGCTACGCCGCGCCAGCAGCCGCCGCCGCCGCCAGAAGCTCCTGCTCCAGCAGCAGCAGCAGCAGCAGGAGGAGGAGGAGCGCCAGCGCCAGATCGAGGCCCAGGCCAGGCTCAAGCCCAAGCTCAGGCTCAAGCCCAAGCCGCCGCCCAGGCTGCTGCCGACGCGGCCGCCCGCCAGAAGCGCCAGGCGGAGGACGCCGCCATCTGGGCCGCAGCGACAGCCTCGGCCGCGGCCAACGGCTACCTCACGCCGCCGCGCCGCTCCAGCCACATCTCGCTGTCGCTGTCCTCGCCGCTTTCGGCCTCGTCCCTGGCCAAGGCCACGCCCGACGAGTCGATGCTGTCCAGCATGCCCAGCATGCCCGGCCTCACCTACAGCACCAGCTCCAGCTCCGCCAACAGCTACGCCTCGTCCCTCAGCTCGTCGCGCTCGCACTCGCGCGCCTCGACGCCCCAGTCGCTGGTCGACCACCTGGATGCCGCCTACGTGCAGTGCAGCAGCGAGGACGAGGCCGTCGGCACCCCCAACAGCATCCGCAGCTCCAACAGCACCAGCAGCCTGGCCGGGTGCAAGCGCGAGCGCGCCCTCACCATGGGCAAGGACCACATCAAGGCGGCGCCCCCGGCCTATTTGCCTACGAGATCAGCCTCGAGGAGCTGCGCGAGATCCAGGACGGCGGCAACCGTGTCAAGCGTGTGCGCGGCATGCTCGGCCGCGTCTTTGGCTCCAGCGGTGTCCTCGTCCGCTAGTCTGGTCTTGACGTTGACATCGTCTTTTGTTCATCTGCTTTCTTTCTCTCTTCTCTTTTCTTTCTCTTCTCTTCTTATTCCCCCCTTTTTGACTTTAATTTATCTCCTTTGTTCTGTTTGGGAAAAGCGAGGCGTTCGAGGTGCAATTTCATCCACTCATCATCACTACCACCATAACAAATTAGCACGACCACCATAGCACGACAACCATAATTTTCTTCATTCTTGCATTTACAAATGATGGATATCAGTGTTTTGCTTTTCTTTCTTTTTTCTCTTTGTCTTGGTCTTTTCTTTACTCTCATTTGTTTCATACCAGTCCATCCGTATCATTCCATCTTATACAACCCATTCATAAAGAAAATGACCCACTGCATTGAAGACTGAAGAATCCGCACCGAACAACGGCACGTCCCAGACGGCATCGTATCCATGGCATGAGTGTGTCACGTCACATCCTAGGTCGCTCTTACACCAGCCTCTTCTTTCGCCTGTTCCCCTTTGCATAGTCGTCGAATGGACCTTGGGCTTACTAGCTTTCGTATCTTCTTTTTCTCGCGCTCTCTTCAACTCGATACCTATTCTCTCAATAACAGGCAGCTTGCAAAGTGACCATGCCCCGTCTCGTAGCCGTCTTCGCAGCCCGCCTTGCGCCAATCAACGGACCAGAATGGCCGTGTCTGTCGCTGCCCAGACCTACGCCGTGTTGATAGAGGGTACGGTCCAGCCTCGTTGGCGCATGCCGTGACCGGCCCGTCTGTGCCTGGAGGTCGATGGGCGACCGCAGGACGGGCTCCCGTGCGTGCCCTGCACCACGAGCCTCTCCTCGCACGTAAAGGTCGTATGGTCGACCCATGTGGTAGCTCCGCCCCGTGGCCCACGAACCACCCGTACGGAACCGCGAACGGGGTGCTGTGCACGCGCCCCTCCTCCCCTCTTCGAACGGTACAACGTTTCAGATGTGCGTTTCAGCCTCTCTGAGATGCGCCTGGGTTGGACGTGTCTGGAGCCTGTGTTTTCGACGGCTCGGTCGCGCTCATGGCCGCCGACGAGGAAGACGACGAAGACAACGAAGACGACGCGACATTTTGTAAACGACAACAGACTGGATCAAGAGCCGTCCTCCTCATCCCGGGGCACCCTCTTGTTCTTTGCTACCTCGACCCAAGGCACAGCATAGTCCCGTGCCGTCGACGCCAGAGACGAACAGGCGCCATCACTCTCACGGTTGTAATCGGCCCAAACGACCGACGCTGCCTGCGCTGCCAGTCCGTCTCGGAACGGCCCAGTCGTCGGTCGTCCTACTGCGCCACAAAATGCCAACACGTATGCAACAGCCAGGCTCAGGGCTCGGACGCACACGCCGCCCGCCCTCCCCGTGATGCTCCTCAGACCTCGGACGCCATGCGCAGGACGATCTGAACGATTCGTCTCGACGGCCAGTCCAGATCCAGCGCGCCGAGGCCCTCTGTCCGTCGGTCGGGCGCTACGAAGCGAAACATAAAAAAAGGAAAGAGAAAAAATAAAACCCGATGGTGCCCTACGAAGTACATGCTCCCAAAAGCGCCTGTAAAACGGCCCTGGCACTCACGTCACGTACAGGCTACCACACCACAACTATTGGTCATCACGTACTCCTACCTTGGGCGAACAAGCTACGCCGCAGACGACAATCGAGACAGGCGTACTCTGCACAGAGTATGGAGCATCCAAGACAGGCACTCGCTGCGGCCATGTCGTCCTCGTCAGTCGCCGTCTTGTCCTTTTGTTGGGTTCATTTGGTCCCCTGCCGACTCGCCATGCAAACGGAGCACAGCGTAGCGTCACTCGATCATACGGAGAAAGCGTAGTACTGCATCGACACAGCCCGAACAAGAGCAGAAAAACGGAACGCGACAGTCCGCATGGTAGCCACCGCGTTCGGTATTGGTTTGGTAGCGGTGCATGCCGGCGAGTGGCCGCCGTTTTCGTTTCTCTTCCTGGCGTGGCAACATTCCAGACGGTGGCTCCCAGCACGATCTGTGCACGTGACCACCGCACGGCCGCGCGCATTTGCCCCGGATGTCAACAAAGGCCCTTGATCGGAGATCTCAGCACGCTTTTTCTCTGTAGTCTTGCTTTTGCAAACGTACATGGTCGATGGGTGCCGCTCGCTTCTGCCTTGGTATGAGAAGAGCTGTTCGCATCAAGATCACCACAACCAACACCACCAAACCTACCTCCAACTGCTGTGGAGAAGGGCGAATCCGTGGGCGTAACGAGGGAGGAGAGATGAAGAGCTAGAGCATTGCGGGAAAGCGATAACCCAAGTACACACAAGGCTGATGAGCGTGCTTCAAGACCAGCCTGGACGTGTGCATATTTTTCTGCTTCTGTTTTGTGTTTTGCTTCATCTTGGTATGGATGTCATTGGGTCATACCTACAGCTCCATCTGGTGCAGCTGTGTCCAGCGTGTTGTATCTTGCTGTCTCGCCCAGTCCAGTCACACTTTTTATTCTTCACACACCACCGGACCTGCTTGGTAGCCCTCACAACGTCCGCTTTGGCCTTTGCTCACTCTTACCCTCGCTCGTTGTACCGTTGCCTCTGTCAGAGCATCTCTCTACGTCGTTCTCGCAGAGTAATAAGCTTGGACATCCAGCCAATCAGACTACACAGATTTGCGCTTTATGTGGGGACTTTGAGAGGGGGAAAGAGCGCCTGGTTCGTGCTTCTGGTGCTCTTTGCATGGCTCTTTCCTTTTGTGTCGTCTTGTCCCATGAGCCCCTTTTCTCAAGAGTCAATCCGTCGCCTCTCAAATTGTAGACATCCCCTCCTCTTGTTTCTTTTTCCTGCATCTTCTCAACAATCTCCACCAATTGTGACGTCCATCACCACTTTCTATGGCCTCTCTTTTGCGACGACAACAAGCGCCCCGCATACGACCAGTGTCTTTACCATCATCAGGATTCTGTCCCTTGTCTACGATGAACGAGGTCAAGACGTACCCGACACCCAGGCGGTCTAAAGGCCGGACATGGTACAGAGAGCACAGCGGCCGCGTATCCCATCTTTATGTTAATATCCACAACCGCACCATGTTCTGCAGATCGTGTGAGAGAAAGTCTCACCAGTCTTTCGGCCGGAATCGGAGGAGCCCCATATTGAGCTCGCTTCCAGGAACGCTTTCTTCCACAACCCTTGCTGTCTTGGCCGCACACTGGTGTCGATAGACTAAGCAGCTATTCAAGAAGGGAGGACAACCCCTCTCATCTTTGACAGAGCCATGAGCTCATTGACGACAGGAGGACAAGCAAGCTCATAAGAAGGGATAAAGGGTCGACAAGCAAGCTCATGACAAGGGATAAAGGGCCGTAAAGACTACTTTTGCACGCCGTCATGTTTATCTTCATTCGCATTCAAAGACGCCCGGGCGAAACAGCCCCGCGGAAGAAAATGTCGCTGATCATGTTCCACGAGGAAAGGAACAAATATGACCTTTTTTTTCGGGTCCGAATATTACTGTTGAGCGACATGGGTTGCCTTGTATATTTTAAGGCTGTCAGTCGGGAATGGACGGTTTATAATCGCCGCCTCACAATCTGCCCACATGCCTGCCGTGTGAAGGTGACATGCAATGCCTATGCAAAACACGAAAAGATGAGTAGCGGTTTTTCGTTCAGCTTTCGTTTTCACATTCATGTTCATTTGGCCAGGTTGCTAGCTCTTCTTCCATTCTCCTCTTCGACTCGTCTCCCTCCTCCTGGCTGGGCACGATGTTTCATGGCCGGGCCGCGTGCCCAGGGCCCGACGTCATGGCCTGCCACTGCCCACCAATGGCCACCGTACGCGCCCACCAACATGGCGGCCAGGGGTTGCTATCGCCAATCAAGATGCAACAGAAGTCTGAATGCGACACAAGCCGGTTTTTAAAGTCAAAGGCCCCGCGAACGACGTCAAGGGAAGCGGCGATGGGAAAGTGTGTGGACAACAAAGAGTGCGCAAACAATCGACCTTGTTCGTCTTTGACGATGTCGCCCATTGTGCCTTCGACAAAGACAAGACCAGTTATGTCTTGTACTATCTTGCTCGCCCTCGCCCGCCACAACAGAGGCACACTGGAGACACGTCCGAGGCCAGAAATAGAACTCTAGACTATAACCGACGACTCGTTTCATTTATGTTGTCTTCTTCGCTGCACCTCTCCCCGAGTTGATATTTCTATCCCACATAACTTCTACACAACAAAATGATACCATGCATACGGCATATCACGGTCGCTGTGCTGGCCACAGCCGCACACATGGCCACGGCATCTATATACCCGTCACAGACACCCGCTCTCTTGCCACACGCAACACCCGAGCCGCTGCCGCCGGACCAGGTCGTCATCCGTAACGATATCCGCTTTGCCGCTCCGGCCGCAACTGTTGCCACGACTGACGGCCGGCCGAGTCTGCCCAGCAATGCGCCCGAGTACGCCTCCGACAAGCTCTTCAGTCGGCCATGCTCAACAGCACCAACTTTTTCCGCCGAGAACACAACGCCACCGACGTCACGTGGAACACCACCATTGCCAAGTTCGCTGCCCGACTACCTCGATGACAACACCGACTGCAACGTTGCCCACTCGGGCGGACCGTACGAGAGACATTGCGTCGGCTTCCAGAGCGTGCATGGCGCTGTCGACGCCTTTGGCCTGGAGCGCAGGCTGTACGATTTCCGCCATCCCAGCTTCAGCGAGGAGACGGGCCACTTTACGCAGCTGGTCTGGAAGCGACCAGGACCGTCGGCTGTGCGCGCAAGCTGTGTGGCGGCAAGGCGGCCGGGAGCAAGAGCACGGGCTGGTTCCTGGTCTGTGAGTACTGGCCGCGGGGTAATGTGATTGGGCAATTTTCCGACGAGGTCGACCGGCAGACGAGCGGGCCGGCCGACGACGGCGGCGACGACGAGCCGTCACTGGCTGCTGGGAGGCCTTCAATGGCCGGCGTCGCGGCGGCCGTCATCGTATTCGTGATGATCACGGCCGCGTTTGCCAACGACATACGGCTGACCGTGCCGAGTCATGACGGCGTGCCGAGAGAGAAGAAGCAATATTCTCATTCAGACTAATCCACGAGACTCTCCGTTTGGAGTACACTGTTGCATCACTGCTCCCACTGTTGGCTGCCTCGCAAATCACCACGTCTCCACGCCTCCGCCTCCCTGACCTCTCACCTCTTACCGACGCCCGACCCGCCATCGTAGTCCCTGTCATCTGCAGCTTCCATAGCCTTCAAGATACGGGTCCAAACCCACAGAAGATATGTGCAATCAGTTTTTCCTGGCGAGCCCCGACGATTGAGAGCACACAGCGTATAGTCCGAGTGCCATACGCCTTGGACCACGGTTAAAACGGGTGATTTGTGCCAAAGGAGCGACATCTCCTCGGATCAAACCTCGTTCAAGACTCGACTCTCTTGCCCGTGTGACCCCGCTGGCCCCATCTCGGCACTCACAGGGCAATGTACCCGTAGATTTAAGCGTGGGGACACGCCGCCAGAAACAGAACAGGCTTCAGAATGCGTGGTATGCGTGGCGGCCGATCTCTTTTATTGTAGCCGGTCCCATTCTCTCCCTCTCCCAACGGATTGTCTTTTCAAGCTTTACTCTTGTAATTTTCTCCATTTAATCTACCTTTGCTACTCTTTTTCATATTCTTCCCCCTGATTTCTTTGCCTTTTTAGTCCTCTGAACACTGGAATATCTTCCAGATTCCACAACAACCTGGAGATGCACACAAGTCGCTTCCTGTATCCCCTCTGCCATGCAAGTTGCTGTTATAAAAGACATCGGCCGTCGGATCACATCCGCGTCCTGCACAACATACAGACCGCTGCCGCTCATTGGACATCACCTGCCTCGTGTAAAACCGAGACCACCTCCCACACCTTTCACAGAGGACATTGGTCGTGCCGTGTACAAAGTACTTTGTAGACCTTCTGCTAAGCTTGGAGCCGAGTGGCTGTTGGAGTGAAAGCTATTATTAGTTTCGCGTGGACATCTCACAAAACGTCGCGGCCGCTCGCGGTTCCTGTGTGACGCTCCTTGGGCGGTTGCTTGTGCTCCACAGCGTGTTGGCCTCATTCTTTGTTGCACTTGGAATCACCCACACGGATGCACATCTCACGTTGCCTCACTTTAGCAGAAGAATGAAAGGAAGAAGGAAGCGTTTGCCGTCCTTTATCGCCAGCCTGGTCTCGATAAAAGGTACCGTGCAACAAATGAGCGACCGGTAAAGAGCCACGAGAGCCACAGCTTGTGCGTCAGCCGGGCGGCTGCACGGGCAGGGTATTTGCACTTTTGCCTTTTGCATGCTGCCATCTGTTTTTGCTATTTTTGCTTTTAATTGGTTGTTGCATCTCCTCTTGCACCCAACTTGTCTTTCTCCCCGCCTCACATTTGCGCATCGCAGCCTCGCATCTTTGGCATCCACGGGCGACGGACGCCCGCAGATCTGTTGCGTATTGGACACACCGTTTGCTTACGAGTGTGAGCGCGAGTGCCTTTGTTCTGGCGCTTCCGGCGAAACGAGCCCTGCCGTTCATTCCCACGCATCTAGCAACTTGCAGCTTGTTTGGCATATGCCATTCTCTCGTCTCCTGCAGTTGCGTTGACGTTTCAAGAGGCAAAAGCCGCTAGTTCGCGGGCTCGCGGGCTTTCCTTATTGCGGAGCCTCTGTCCCATCGCTCTGCTTTGTGCCGGCGGTTTGCTTTGTGCCGGCCGACGCCAGGCAGATCACCTCTTACGTTACGACGCGACAACGCATCTGCTCTGTGCCTGGGATCGCTTCTCGCACCACAACAGTCGTCACACACACACGCAGCCACACACAACCTGCCACCAACCCATCCCTGCGCGCTGTCTCTCTGCCTCTCAGTCTGTCCATCATCTTGATTACGCAGCATCGGCCGCAGTCTGTGTCGTTTTGCGTGTTGTTTCGCCGACGACTACTCCCGGAGTCCGTTCCGTCTTGGAGCGCCTGTCCGTCCTCTGTTCTCTCTCCACTTACGTCAGTCCTTTCTACCTAGTTTCCGACGTGCCGCCCAAAGGCATCGAACCCCTGTACGTCGCCCTGGCATCCTCAGTCACTTCGTTTCTTTGCTCTCAAGTTGGGAACGCCACCGGCGACCTGCACCTTCTTGGAGCTCCCCTATTCGTGTCCGCGTCCCTCTGTCTCTTAGTCTACCCACCTTGCTGACCCTGGCATTTTCGCCCTACGTTCAGCCTCGCCCCGTTCCCATCTCATCAGACGACCCCATCCCGACAGCATTCCTTTGTCTTCTTGACACCCTCCATCGCAGTCTTTTCTGTGACGACATGCCGATGCGCCCGTTCGAGCCGACCTCCATCGAAGCCATCAAATCGCAAGTGCCGCCCAAGAACGCAGCGACGCTGTACAACCTCCCACCCTCCACCTCCCTTGTCGGTCGCATCCGTCATCGAAGCAGATTTGTTTTCGCCATTGACCATTGACGGGCCGCCTACGAAGTTCCTCCCCTCTTCTCCTCGTTGCACGTCTCTAGCGACGCGATTTGACACGACTGGATCCGAAGCCGTGTCCGTCGCCCGCCATGGACGAGAACCTCGAGGCGCACACGCCCACTCCGGGCTACCTGGCCGCCGCCGCAACCTCCTCTCACGACTTCCTCGCCGGCCACTGTTCCATCGACACCATCTCGCGCGCCACCTCGCCGGGCGTGCCCTCCTCTGTGACCCCGATGACGACGGCAAGAAACGCCGTCGGCCGCGCACGTTCAGCTACTTCAGCCAGCTGCCCTACCCCGTCGAAGACGAGTCTGAACGCGACGCCACCCTCAACCTCATCCTCAAGAACCTCTACATTGCCATCAAGGCCGAGGACTTTACACCCGGCGCCCTGCACTGGACCCGCGAGCTGCAGGGATGGCTCAACCTCAAGTTTGAAATGACGCGCGAGCAACGCGCGACGCTCGCCCAGCTCTACTACCATCTCGCCCTGGCACCCGGCCTCGAAGCTACGGCGACGGACCGCTTCTGCCGCATGCTCATCACCCTGACAAAGAAGCGGCACTACCTGCGGCCCGGCGAAGACTTCACCCTCGACTGGCGCCCATTGTGGAAGCAGCTCAAGCGCATCACCTGCCAAGCGAGACGGCCGTGCATCAGTCCGTCCAGGCGCGTGTCTATAAGCAAGTACTGCGCCTCTGCCTGCATGCACAGGCCTACCTCGACCCCAGCGACCGCCGCGCCATGCTCGAAGAGATCCTGCCTTACTTTAGCACCTCGGATATGTCCAGCGCCTTCATCGTCATCGGCTTGATCACAATCATGGTGCCGACGGCCCCGGCGCCGCCGACGGCCTACATGTCCCAGCCGTCCGACTTCCTGCCTACCTACTTCCACCTGTGGTCGCTCATGAACCGCTCCAAGGCCGTCGACATTTCCTTTGTCGACATCTTGTCCCGCATGTCCCACGACTACCTCACCTACCAGCACGTGCCCTTTGCGGCCCACGGCGTCTTCACCCGAGAGCAGTCCGACCTCATCTTCACGGCCATCCTGCGCTTGACCGAGATCCCCGTCGGCCAGGCCAACTCTCCCTACGTCTCTACCCTGGACTACTCATCCGGCCTGGCCGTGTTCCTCGACAAGGATCGGAAAAAGTACCCCGTTCCTTACATGGCCGCGCGCTGGATCGTGCACGCCTTGTCGCCACTGTGCCTGGATGTGCAGGACGTGCAGGACGACGCCGACGTCACGCCCGCAAGCAGCATTCTGACGGGCCTCGAGGGCTTCCTGGAGTCCATCGACACCTTTTTCCACCCTCCAACCAGGGCGCCTGGACGAGCTTCCTGGCCCAGTTCACCCATTACCTGGTCGACATCTTTGTCAACCGCTGGAACCGCGAACAGAGCGGCGAGCTCGACGTGCCGGCGGACCGGCGCCTGACGCCCGAGGTCAAGCGCCGCTTTGTTCTCGCTCTGCGCGGCGTCACCTTTATGGGCCTGTTTGCCAAGAGCCAGAAGACGGCCGGCTACTACTACGTCACGCTGCAGTCCTCGCCTTCCTGGAGCCCGGCCTGATTCTGCCCGGCGCCCTGCAGCGCTTCTACCCCGGTTTGCAAGGGCTCGTGGAGGTCCACCGGACGACGGCCAGTTTGTGTGGACTCCAGGTGATTGCACACACCATGTCGCGCGTCAAGGGCTTCCGTGGCCACATCACCGCCCTGCTGGCGTTTGGGCTCCCCGGCATCGACGCCAACGATCTCGGCAAGACGCAGCTGACGCTTGCCTTTATCCAGACCGTCGCCTACAGCATCCCTTTGCGTCTCTCATCAACGACAAGGACGCCGACGACGGCATCTATGATACGGGCCTGGCCATGCAATGGGTCCGCGGCGAAATGGAGCGCTTTGAAAAGGAGGGCCAGGACATCCAGCTCGACTACGACAAGGAGCTCACCGACGAGGAGGAGGCCCGCATCGTCCGCTCGTCCACGGCCGGCTTTGGCGAGTTTTTGATTGCCCTGCTGGGCAAGATCTTTACGCTCGTCGAGAACCTGCCGGACCTGTCGCACTTCCGCTCTGGCTCGCCCGAAGACCACGTCATCAACTCACTGCCGTCTGCGCTGACGCCCGTCTTCGCCGCGCTGTCGCCGGAGCTGTTTGACATGGCCGTCGACAAGATTGCCGCCTTTGTGGCGTCGCACGTCGTGCACCAGGCGCGCGACTCCATGGCCTGGATCGTCAATGCCCTGTGCCGCGTCAATCCGGAAAAGACGCTCAAGAAGTTCATTCCCATGCTGCTTGTCAACATCCGCAACGAGATTGACGACAACGGTGCCGCGTCGGACCGCAGCAGCGGTGCCGATGTTCTGCCGCGCGACCGCGCCCTGGTGTGGTATATTAGCATCCTGAGCATGTGCGTGGTGCACGTCGGCAGCGAGGTGCTCAAGTACAAACAGGAGCTGCTGGACATTGGCGACTACATGCAGGACAAGTGCCGTGGTCTGGCCACCATCCACATTTCCAACTACGTCCACCATCTGCTCATCAACCTCACGCACACCTATCCCATCGACAACCAGATGTTTGAGCCCGACGTGATCAAGGGCGGCATCGGCCTGCAGCACTGGGGCTACATCACCGCCCCGTCGGACCTCACCATCAAGTGGTACCGCCCCGCGCAGCCCGAAGTCCAGTTTGCCGCCGAGCTGTTTGAGTCCCAGGTGATGAGCGCCAAGGCGAAGATGGAGGCCCTGATGAGCGCCGACCCGCCCGTCAGCCGCAAGGGCAAGAACAAGGAGTGGAGCGACGAGCTGACCCGCGCACTGTCACGCATTCGCCAAGTCATCTCGGGCGTCTCGCCGCTGTTTGAGACGGCCCGTGCCTCTACGACAACGACGGACGGTCGCGGCGGTCCGGCCAGGGACGACGACGTCGAGATGCAGGATGCGGCTGCCCCCTGCCACGGCCCTGTGCAGCATCCAGGGAAACGACGAGGACACGGCCATTGACGAGGACGTGGACCCGCTTGCCGAGGTCGCCTCCGACGACGACCTGAAGCGCGAGTTCTCCTACCCCTACGGCTACGTCCTGGACCGCAGCAGCGTGCTCTTTGCGCGCATCCACGAGCTGCGCGAGACGGTGGGCTACCTGCTCGCGCGGACGCACCGCTTCCTGGTCGCCTTCCAGGAAGACGACGTGGCGTGCTTCACCGAGCTGTACACCACCTACCGGACCTTTATGACGGACGTTGGCTTGAACGGACGTCACGCCCGCTCGAGCGGCTGCTGCGGCTGTACCGGTCGGACATTGCGTCGTTCAAGATCAACGGCCTTCGCAAGGCGTATCCGCGGCCGCTGCTCGTGAAGCGTGCGGATGCGTACCAGCTGCAGCGCGTCAAGTACACACGACGTACCGGCTGACCAGCCTGCTGGACAAGCAGCTCCTCAAGGACCTGGCCCAGTCCTGCACGTCCGTCTATGCCGACGTGCGGCGCGCCGCCCAGTCGGCGCAGGAGTCGTCGCTCATGGTGCTGATTGGCAGCCGCCCTGTGGTGATTCCGATTGTGCTGCGCACACTGGAGCAGTCGCTCGACAACGGCGACCACGACCGCATCAAGGGTGCCATGTTCACACTGCTGTTCACGTCGCTCGTCAAGACCATGATCCGCGACTGGCGCTTTGGCCCCACGCTGATCCGGCTGTACATCCGGTCGGCCGACGTGGACAAGGCCTCGATTCAGCAGATGGGCGCGAACGCGCTCTACACCCTGCTCGAGTTTGGCAAGGCCTTTGAGCGCATGGTGATTGTGGACGAGGCGACCGTAGCCACCATTGCGCCGGCCAGCACGGCAGACCTCGACGACAGCGCGCACAAGATCCAGAAGCGGCACGCGTTTATCCTGGAGCGCCGCCGCAAGGTCGAGCAAAAAAGGCCGAGCTCGGCCTCGAGCTGATTGCGATTGCCGCCCGGTCCCACTGGAAGGTGGCGAGCCGCTGTGCCGTCTTTGCCAACAACCTGTGCCTGCGCTTCGAGACGCTGGCGCCCGCCGCGTTCATCGACCTGGCCGTCCACGGCACCATCAGCCAGCACCCGACGCTGCGGGCCGGCTACCAGAACGCGTTTGCCAACGTCTTCATGTTCTTGGCGCTGCGGTCCTGCTACGAGAACGACTACCGCAACTACCTGCTGGACAAGGAGCGGATGGACAACCGCGTCGCCATCCAGGTGCCGGCCACCGGTGGCGACGCCGCCTGGACGAAGCAGTACCTGGACGCGTTTGCCGTCCCGGCGGCGGACACCAACGGGCACGGCGCGCATGGCTCCGGTGGCGCGGCGCCGGCGACGAGCGACTGCTTTGTCGACGCAGACTACCCCGGCTGGCTTGTGTGGGGCACGTCGTTTACGGGCTACAGCAGGGACCCGACGGTAGTGACGGACCGGTTCGATGCCGTCGGCACGGCGGCGCGCGAGCAGATTGGCAAGATCCTGACCAAGGACTGGCTCAAGCAGTACTTTGACTTTATGAAGCAGGAGCCGCGCGACGCCAACGCGGACCGCTTCAAGGTGCGCTACGTGTCCATGCTGTCAAACGTGTTTGAGCTGGTGCACAGCGGCGTGGCGGCGGTCACCTTTGACGAGGTCACGGAGCTGGTGCGCGGCGTCTACGACGACGGCTCCGACCGCCACCAGCACCGCGCCACGGCGGAGATTGTGGCGGCGCTGCTGTCGGTGGGCCCCGACGAGCCCAAGGCGTACCGGGACCGCGCCTGGGCGTTTGCCGGCCCGCTGCTGCTCGACGTGATCAAGGACAAGCTGACGCCCGAGAACCTGCACTACTGGATGACGTGCGTGCACATGATTACGGGCATCCGCGACCCGCGCCGGGCGCGCGAGCTGGTGCTGGGCCTGGGTCGTTCCGGCTGGACATGGCGTCGAACGCGGCCTTTAAGGAGTCGTCCAAGGTGATGCTGCTCGAGTTCTTGATCAGCGACGCCGGCTGGCACTTCCGGGGCGAGGCGCCGATTGTGTCGGACATGCTGGCGCACATTGACCACCCGTACAAGGCGGTGCGCGAGGCCATGGGCCGGGCGCTGGCGACGGTGTTCCGCACGCGCTACCACGAGTCGTTTCCCAACGTGGCGGCGCTCCTGGAGCAGAACAAGGCGGCGTCGTCGGTGGGCATCCGGCCCTACCGGGCGACGAGCGCGTTTTCGGCGACGGTCGCCGAGGTGTTTGCGCGCCTGGAGGCGTGGCGCCACGAGCGCGTGCCCGGCCAGCAGGAACAGAGCCGCTACACGTGCGGGTCCAAGACGGTGCTGACGTGGCTGGACTGGACGCTGTCGTCGGAGGAGTGCACGGAGCTGGTGCCGTTCTTTTCGGAGCCGTTTGTGGACCAGCTGCTGCACATGATGGACGTCAAGGAGGACCCGGAGCTCATGCGCCTGGCGTACCACGTCTACCGCCACCTGCCCAACGTGCCGCTGCGCGAGGGCGAGGACGACGCCTTTCTGCGCAAGCTGGTGGACGTGGGGCGGTCGGCGGCGAGCTGGCACCAGCGGCTGCGGGCGCTCATCAACATGCAGGTGGTCTACTTTCGGCGCCTGTTTCTGAGCCGCCCCGCCCAGCGCAGGCTGCTGTTTGACGCCGTCGGGACATGCTGGCAGACGCCCAGCTGGAGGTGCGCGACTCGGCGGCGGCCACGCTGGCGGGCATGATTCGCTGCTCGCCCGTGTCCATTCGCGAGCCCATGATCCAGTCGCTCATGCAGCGGTTCAAGGCGCAGCTGGCGGCCAACCCGATGCCGAAGCGGAAGCGGTCGGTCGCGGCGGCGGCAGCCGCTGGCGAGCTGGCGAGCGGCCGGGACACGCCCGTGGACACAAAGCGCCTCGTCGTCCGGCGCCACGCAGCCGTGCTGGGCCTGGGCGCACTCATCGAGGCGTTCCCCTACGCAACGCCGCCGCCGTCGTGGATGCCCGAAGTGCTGTCCCACCTGGCGACGCGCACGGCCCACGACGCCGGCGTGGTGGGCAATGCGACCAAGTCGATTCTGTCCGAGTTTAAAAAGACGCGGCAAGACACGTGGGTTGTGGATCAACTGGTAGGTCCCTGACTCTTTTTGACTCTTTTTTTTTCTCTTTTCTCTTTTTTCTCCCTTTCTCTCTTCCTTCTTTCTGGTCCCCCCCCTTGTCCCCTTCTTTCATCTCGCAATCCATCAACGTGCCATCCCCACACCACATCATACTGACCGTCTAGTACTTTACACCCGAACAACTGGAGGACCTCGAGGGAGTCTTGTGGAAGAGCTACTTTGCATAGATGCTCGACCGCGACAGTGTAATTTATTGCAGCACTCGTTTGTGGCCATTGTGGTCTGGCTCCCTCTTCTTGCTTTGGATCGTGCCGGGCCTTTACTTGCAGGGACAGGTTGACGGCGTGCGCTCTGCACGGGATGGAGGAAGCGGGTTGAGCACGATTCCACTCGCGCATAATACTTTGTAGTCATTCTTGTCTCTTCTCTGCATCGTCCGATCCAGCTCGTGATCTGATTCTCTTTGGTGCTCGCACCGTTCAGCGCTCTGCCAGTCTGCGAGCGTACTCGTACTCGTACGTCATTGTGCAGATGGCCGTGCCCTTGGAGATGGGTCTTTTTTAGCGCCTCCAGGTGCCCAGCCTTTGTGCATTGGGTGCTGAGCTGCAGACAGAGTTCTTTGTACGAGTACTTTGACGTTCAACGAGCGACGTTCAACGAGCGACGAGCGACGAGCGACGAGCGGATGGTGCCTCTGCCGACGACGCGCTGTGCAAAGTATGGACGCCCACACCCTGCGTACATTGTACTGTTTGGTGGAGAGCCCGACCTTGTCCGCCATCGTGCGCTCGGACGTGTCGTGGTTGGGCATCGTCCATCGTCAACCGGTCGGCCAGGAGGATCGAGACATGGAAACAAGACGGCGTCGGGGCGTCGGTCAGGCACCATTTACGTCTTACGTCTTACGTCTGACGGTTAGGTTACCCTGTAATCTTACTTGTACTTTTTCTTTGTAGTGGCCCAACGTCCACAACGCCACTACGAAGTAACCGGACAAGGTCGCTAGCGGCACTTTGTAGACGTCCAGAGCCCTGTGCCTCTCAGCCTCTCAGCCTCTCAGCTTCTCAGGCCATTCATCGCCACCGGCTCGGCAAGTCCCATGGCCCGTTCCCTGGCTTGACTTCGCTGCCGCTTCTTTGTTTTCCCCGTCTCGTCTCGACAAGCCTGGGGCTTTCTTGCGCGGTTGACGTTCGCGAATCGCCTCTGCCACTCGCCTGGAGGCAGCCCCTTGAGCGTGGCCAGTCGAGCGTGGCCAGCCGAGCGTGGTGGCTCGTGTGACGGCGCCGCATCTGCCGTGCATTCGATGCTCAGCCAAGGCGTCTCGCTCTGGTGTGTGGCTGTCTCTGTGCGCCGGCCGCCACGCCTTTGCTGCTTCAAGTAGGGTTACAGTCTACGCCGAAGAGTGAAGACGCAGAGACGCAGAGACGCAGAGACGCAGAGACGCAGAGACGCTGAAGACGCTGAAACGCTGGAGATGCTCAGAATACAGCGCTCCACCCGCCCACAGCCCACACCCGCCCACAGTGCTCTTCTCGCCACTCTTCGCTGCCCCTCCCCTCGTCGCACTGCCCGCCGTCTCAGTGTCGTCATCGGACCTCTGGCTGAACAGAAACTCTGGACTCGTCTCCCAAAGGACTTCTCGCCTGCCTTTTCTCCACCAACCCCCCCTTTCTGGCCCATCGACTGCTGGTGTTCCATCGTCACTCGACCTGCCCACCGTTTTGGAACGTTGGCCTATCCGTATCGTCGACGAGTCCTCGCTTTTCTTCTTTCCTCACCTAGGCCTACGGCCAGAGCGTTTCAGAAACACAACCTGAAAGCAGCCTATTCCGCCAGCCAGTCCTGCATCGCCCGCCCAACCTGACAACTCTGCCATACCTCGGCCAACATCATGTCGCGGGACCACGACCGCCGCGACCGCGACCGCTTCGTCTACGAGCGCGACCGTGACCGCCGCGGCGACGAGCGCATCCGCTACGAAGAGGACGACGAGCACCTTGTGTATGACAGCCGCCGGCCCGCGCCCGCGCCCGCGCCCGCCGCAAGTCGACTCCGTGGACGCTCGCCAACGCCGCCCGGCCGCCGCGAAGAGCGCTTTGTCCAGCACGAGCGCGAGCGCCGCTACGTGGACGACCGCGACGACGATAGCTTGATCCTGCCCGGCCCGGCCCGCCGCCGCCCTGCACCGCCGGCTGTCATCCCCGACGATTTCGACGGGCGCGAAGGCAGCCGCGAACGCAGCCGCGAACGCGTCCGCATTCGCGACGAAGACAGCATCATCAGCAGCCGCGGCCCGCCACCACCGCGTCCCGGCCGCCTGATCCGTCGCCAGTCGAGCGTCGAGACCTTTGACCGCCGGCCCGCGCGTCGTGCCTACGACCTCGACCGCGTCGACGAACGGGACCGTCGTCCGCCCGTCAATGTGCCCATCCCGCTGCCCATCCGCCGGCGTCGCGACAGCTCGGCCGAGCGGCGGCAGGAAGCCTACGAGCGGGCGCGGGAGCGCTACGAACGAGACCAAGAGCGGGACCGGGAGCGCGACCGCGAACGCGACCGCGAACGCGACCGCCAGCGCACAGAAATAGACGAGATCCGCATCGAGCCCGGCCGGCTGGACATGGTCGACACGGACGTGGAAAGCCGCCGCCGCCGCGGCTCGTTTGAGCGACACGAGCACGAGTACACATACGACGAATTCGAACGGGGCCGTGACCACGGCCGTGACGTCGTCTACGAGCACGACCACATTGTCGACGAACGCATCCCCAGGGAGCGCCGTTCGGAGCCCGTGGTCGAGGAGCTCCGCACGCGGCGCAGCACGCGGCGGTCGCCGTCCGCATCGTCCGCGTCGTCCGACGACGCCGTCTCTGTGCCCTCCGTGCCGTCACGGGCGAGCGGCGCCGCGATACCGCCAAAGAGCGAATACCCAAGAAGGGCAAGACGCGGATGCCGGCGCGCCTGGTGTCGGAGCAGGTGCTCATTGATCTCGGCTACCCCTTTATCAAAGAGGTGCGTCTTGACTGTCTTCTGGGCTTGGGCGTTTCTTCTGCGTTCTTATCTCCCCTCCTCCCCGTAGGCTGTACAGGGGTCAACAGGCACTAACCCCAAACAACAGGGCAACACCCTGGTCCTCCAGGTGGCACTCGGCCAGGACAATATCGATGACGTCCTCAAGCTGAGCCGCGACTACAAAAAGGGTGAGTCTATGCCTGCCCGTCCGTTGTGCTCGACCTTTGGTCTCACTTTGTGTTGCCATCGCCTTCCTTATCACATCGTGTCCCATCCTAACACTGCCCAGACGAAGTCGACATTGTCGAGACCAAGAAGACCAGGGTCAGGACCTCTGGCGGCACTGTCGTCGAACAGGAGCGTCGCCGTGAAGAGATCTTGATGGCCCCGGCCGTGCCGGAGCCCCCGCCCATCCATCAACAGTACCAGCCGCCGCCGCTGCCGCCACCACCCCCGCAACCGCAACCGCAACCGCAAATGTATCAGCCACAGCAGGTGTACTACACGGCACCGCCGCCGCCCGTGCAGTACGCACCCGCCCCGTCGTCGTGCCGCCGCCCGACGCGCTGGAGCGCTCTGCAGCCTACTCGACGACCAACATCCACATCCGCGACGTCTCGCCCTCGCGCGGCTATGCCGGCGCCTCGGTCAACGAGACCTCGGTCGCCCTGGTCCGGGCCCGCTCCCGCTCCCGCTCTCGCTCCCGTGACCCCGTGTCGTCCATGGCCTTGGCGCCTGTCATCTACGACGCCGGCAGCCCCGCCGTCGAGGTTGCCGAAGAGCCCCTGGCCGTCGCCTTGGTCGACCACCGCCACCGCAGCAAGAGCCGCCATCGCCACCGCCACCGCCATTCGCATTCGCACTCGCACTCGACACACCGTCGTGCCCGGTCGCACTCCCACGGCGACGGCGCCCTGTACGCCCATATCCACGACCGGCGCGACCGCGACCGCGACCGCGACCGCGATCGCTACGAGCTCGTCCCGTCCGGCCGCGACCTCGTGCGCGCCGAGCGCCTCAGCACCGGCGAGCTCGTGCTGTACCAGGAACAGGTCGAGCGCATCGAGGAGCCGCGGCACGGCGTGCGCATCGAAAAGGACAAGAAAGGTAGGATGGCCATCAGCGTGCCCCTGTATCGGTAAAGACGGCTAGGCAAAGGAAGAAACGCAAAAGGTGCGCTGCGTCTTGTCCGAGTCAGGCGCCAGGCGTCGGCCGGCGAAACAGTCCATGCTAACCACTGGCAGGTCCGCCGCCCAGGCTGATGCGTGCGATGCTGGCCACGCTGACGTGATATGGCACTCTGTACGGATGGGTGTTTGGGATGTTTGGGATATGGGGGAACTGTGGGATGCCGTGGATACATGGGATACTCTGGATACATGGGATACTCTGGATACTCTGGGACACTCTTGGGAGTTTGTGGGGGCCATCTACAGGGACACAGTTGGAGACAGACATTGGTTATGAACAGACTGCTTGGGCTGGATGTGCTTTCAGGATGCTCGGTCGACTCTCCTTTTGGTGGATCTCGCTCTGTTTTGTTTTTATACGTACGGCCCAACGACGAAACGGTCTCTTTCCCCGCGCATTGCTCTCTTTCCACAGTCCTTTGTGTTTGTCTGCAATCCCCCATGCTGTTCGTGCGTCTCGTGATGCCCTGTTCATCGCTTGATCCACCGGAAGGGGCCGCTCCGTCCCCGCTTTCGTGACGTTTTGGCCTCATGTGACGAATGGACATGCCCTTGCATGATCGCCCCCCAACTGGGGTAAAAGGGAGACAACGAAGTACTACGCCGGCGGACTGGGGCATCCCGTCATGCTTTGCATCTTGATGGGCTAGCGCTCACGAGAGGCCGGGTAGCAAAGTGCTCTCTTCCGGTGTGTCGGACCCTTCAGCGTGGCCCACGGCAACTGAGCTCATCTCGACAACAAATCCACCTGGCCGACAGCAACACTAACCTGCTCTCGGCGTCTTCTAACAAAGATGGCTGCGGAGAAAGCTGCTCCTGCTTCTAGCACTGGAGGCCGTGGCTCCGAGATGGAGCTGTCTCTCCGCTGCACCTGCACTGGGTGTCTGTCGTTGCCATGGCCGTGGTGGTTGCCTCCTTTACACATCAGAGGAGAGCGAGGAGGAGCCGGCGTTTTGTGTCTGGGACAGTCAAAAGACGGACAGCGTGCTTCTCGGCATTCAGGCGACCATTGCGACCATCATCACCAGCATCACCATCATCACCATCGCCAGCATTATCATCGCCTACCCTCTCGTCCGTGCCGACAGCCATTTCGTACTGTGCAGCCACCATCGCCATTGTCATCCTCGTCCTCGCAGGCATGCATTCGCTTCGCCAACTCGCCGCCCACGCTGCCGTGGCATCGTCGGTCGCCGGCGGCCTCGCGTCTGCTGCGGCCGGCCAGTCGGCTTCACCGGACAGGGCGCCCGCCGCAATGACGTGCGCGGCTACCAAGGCGTGGCCGGGCTGGGGCGCCATCCAATACGCATTCGTCTTGTGAGCCGAGCGTGCCGTGCTGTTCCGTGCCGTTTCCGTTGGCCGCCTGAGTCTCTGCTGACATTGTTTTCCCGCAGCGGCGACAGCTACTCGCAGACCGGCTTCAACTACTCCATCACGCCCACGCCCTCCGTCGAGAACCCGCTGGGCAACCCGGCGTATCCCGGATGGACGTCCTCCAACGGCGCCAACTGGGTCGACTTTTTGACCACCAAGTACAACGCGTCGCGCTTGCGGACGTACAACCTGGCCTACGGCGGCGCCACCGTCGACGGCGACATTGTCCAGCCGTATCTGCCCACCGTGCTCTCCCTCAAGGACCAGGTCCGCAGCGAGTTTGTGCCCGGCTTCACCCGCGTCGGCGGCACCCATCCGTCGGCACCCCATGCGCCCGCCTGGCAGGGCAACGACACGCTCTTTGCCGTCTGGATCGGCATCAACGACATTGGCAACACGTTTGGCCACGGCGTCGACGGCGACAACGGCACCGCCGCCATCAACCGCCGCATCTTTGCCGTCTACGGCGACCTGGTCGACACGCTCTATCGCGCCGCGGCCGCAACTTTGTCTTTCTGACCGTGCCGCCCGTCGACCGCAGCCCCCTGGCGCGCAGTGGCGGCAACGCCACCGCCATGGCCCTGGAAAAGGCCGACATTGCCGCCTTCAATGCCGCACTCCGGGACCGGCTGGCGGCCGGCCTCCAGTCGCAGCACGCCGGCGAGGCCAATGTCTGGGTGGTCGACACGGGCGCGCTCTTCCACGCCGTGCTCGACAACCCGGCTGCCTTCCCCCAGACGGCCGGCCTGCGAAACACGACGGCGTACTGCGAAGCCTACGCAAACGGCACGCCCCAGCCGGACACGCTCGTGGCCTCGTGCGGCGTGGCCGTCAACGAGTACTTTTGGCTCAACAGCCTGCACCCGACGTACCCGATCCACGACGTCGTGGCCGAGCACGTGTCCCGGGCGCTCGCGGCGGCCCCAACGTCTGCTCGGGCGCGGCCAACAACGACAGCACAGGCAGCGTCAACTAGTGGTTTTTGGCCTTTACGATGTGGGTGCTGTTTGTCGTCTACCGCGCGGCCGCGTGAACGGACGGAGAAAAGGGCATCACTCGGGCGCTCAGATCGACCCCTTTGTACTTGTAGGACCCGACTTTAGCAATGCACGTAGTTTCCCATTGATGCCTTGCCGGGACCGGGGCAAGCGCTCTCTACCACTCGGCCCCCGTCCTCGCCATTTGTGTGCTATTCCAGTATTGCAGTCGTCCGCTGGCCGACTCGCACGGCGCACCTAGTCCCAAGCCCCGGAAGGCGAGCCCCGGAAGGGCTGTCGATTCGACAGGGGAGCTTGCACCACCGCTGCCGATATGCGGCGGGCGCCAAAGACAGACAGGCCGACGGCCGACAGACCAGACGGCAGGGTCGTATTACTATGTGACGGCGTGGTGGGCCCATGCTGTCGCCAACAAGACGTGCTCTACTTGCATTGCAGTCTTGAAAGCCACCGAGGCGTCACATGGAAGAGTCTTGCACCAGACAGACGGCCGTCTCGCAGCGTGACTTGGTGCAGGACGGCCACCAGGCTGCGACACAGTCTCCGAGAGCACCAGCACCTTTATCGACCGTTCCGAGATGCCATGACCCAGTCCCTCATCTTCTGATCTTCCTCTTCTTCTTCTTGTCGGCGAGATTCCACATACACAAGAGGTCTAGTGTGGCTGGAGCGTGTGGCTTGCCCATCTGACGGACGGTACCAACGCTAGCAAAAGTGCAGAAAAGGTACAAATGAGAAACATGTCCACTCTGCCTTTATCCTTTTCCTTTTTCCTTTTCTTTTCCCTTGCGCCCTGTCGCTCTGCCATCCCGGTGACTCTCCTTGTCCTTGCCACGCCCATTGTCGCGATCGATCCACAGCTTCTCCTCCACCCTCCATCTCCTTTCTTGGCCTTTCGGTGTCCGCGACCGCGCTCGTCTCGACACGCCCTCTCCTTTGCGTGCCCCTGAACCCTCTTTGTTTGCACCAGTCTGATCTGTCGATGGCCTGCGACCATGTCCACCGTCTTTGACAGTTCGGATCTTCCCGGATCGTTGCTCTGCGCTCTCCCTTTGCCTTGTGCCGCCCGTTGAAGCGGCGCCATCTGATGCGACAACGTCTCGATTGAACCGACGGCACTCTTCCCGACGACGCTCTCGACGCGACTCTTCACCCTCTTTCCACACGTCCCGGGCCTTTGCGACCCGCGCCCCACGCTCGTTACGTCCATCCAACCTGGTCTTTGCATCTCCTTGCCTCTCTTCGTCTCTCTTTCGACCAGACTTATGCTCTCTTCTCTCTTCTGTCTTTGCTCTCTTCGCCACCATATCGGTCGAACCAGAGCCCCCAACGTCACTCTTGCGTCGTCTCTCGGGCGCATTCGTTGCTTGTTTCCGTTCGACATCTCACCCGCGTAGTCAACAGACATCCACATCGCGATGCCCCCTTCAAGTCGCACCTGGGCATCGGCCCTGGCGGCTGCCGTCGCCGTCTCGGCTGCCACCACATCCGTCCCCGTCACGCCGGCACGCCAGCTACTCGTCGTCCATTGGCGTTCTCGGCTGCAAGGTCAACACCAACCGCATCGCCTACTGGCCCATGGCCGTCAACTGCAGCAACATTTGCGTCTCGCTGTCGTACGCGGGCCGCCAAGTCCATCTGCTGCGCATCGACCAGTCCGGCGGCGCCCACGACGTCAGCTACGACGCCTGGAACTACCTGGTGACGGCCAGTCGGCCACGGCCGACCCCACGGCCGGCGGCGCCGTCTCCATGGACACGCAAGACGTCGACGCCAGCCAATGCGCCGGGCTCATCAACACCGACGGCGCCAAGCTGCCCCTGAGCGCCGCCAACAGCATGAACTTTCTGAGCAGCTGCCTCGCGCAGCAGGCCGCCGGCGCCGACAACTGGGTGGCCAGCAACTACGTGCTGTACAACATCCTCGACCCCATCTGCACCTACGGCCGCAACGAGGTCTGCACCCTGGCCGACTGGCCCGACCAGAACCAGGCGACGTGCCCGCACACGCTGGGCGACCCCGTCGCCCTGACCAGCCAGCCCGTCTACAACATCGAGTACCCGACGGGGCAAAGGGTGCTGGCGGGCGCGCCGGCGTCGGCGTCCCCGTCCCCGTCCACGTCGGGGCGACGCCCAACACGGCCCGTGCAGCGGCGGCGCACGGCACCGGCATCTTTACGTGCCAGCCGCGCATGCTGTGGCCGCCGGGCTGGGTGCCGTGCTGCACTCCTTCTTTGCAAGCGTATAGCGGGCGCGGCCTCGTCTGAACGGTCTTTAGGGCGTTCCTCTTTGGTTCTGGTTCTTGGGTTTCGACAGTCTTGTTTGCTGGATGATATCACGGGTCGATGCCTTTCATTCTCCTTTTTTCTCTCTTGCCTTGCGTTTGGTTCTTTTTCAGCCTCGTTTGGATATCCCCTGTTGTTCTTCTTTTCACTCATTCCCTCTCCGCCTCTTGCTTTTCTTCTATACTGGCTACACAACCGGCTCTCATTCACAAACTTCGCGTCGTCCACGGCTTGGGGAAACTTGTTGTATATTAATCGAAAGAATAAAGCGCAAACTACAACGCCGTGTATCAAAGAACATAAGACATCTCAACCGTAACAGAACATACAAAACATTGAAGACACCAACAATCATGCGCCAAGGCGAGAAACACGACGTGCTCAGCCCAGGCGCCGGGTATACAAAGACACATACATGACAATAACATGGAACGACAACGCGCGGATGAGAACCTCCAGTCCGGCACCCGTGGTCTTCTTGTCCGCCACGCTAGCTGGACCCAGACGGGTCGTTGTCGGCGCGTCGAGCGCACGCGGCTGGCTGTCGCCGGGCAGCGGCTCTGTCCCCTCCGGCGGTGTGTCGTCGGCGCCTGGGACGGGGCTGGTGCGGTGGGGGCTGTCGGCTGCGATGGCCTGGCAGCCGCTGTCAACGGCGATGCCGACGCCGACGCGACATCGACACCGACAGCGACAGCGACATCGACGGCTGTTGGCTCCACAGATACTCCCGCAGCTGCTCAAACTCCCGCGGCGTGCTGCCAATGTGCAGCAGAAACGTCTTGTGATACGCGTAGTCGCCCCGCAGCGGCTCTCTGCCGTGCGCGGCAAACTCCTGCCTGCAGCCTCTGCGTCGGGTGGTCCTGCCTCCCAGCGCCGGCGCCGCTGCACCATGTCGTTTTCCCAGCGCCAGTCAAAGGGGGACGCGTGTGCTTCGTGTGCCTCGTGTGCCTCGTGCGCCGGCCAGCCGTTGTGCCGAATCGCCGCGTCGATGCGCCGGTGCGTGTGTCTGCGCGCCTGCTGGAACAGGCCCTCGTCGTGCTCAAACGGCGCCCGCGGACTGTGGAAGCGCGTCTCGTTGCTAAAAGACATTCAGGAGCTGGGCAGGAGCACAATGACGGGGCCGCGGCGTTGGTCATGTCGGCGCTGGCGTTGGCATTGGCATCCGTGTCGGCGTCGGCGTCCGTGACAGCATCGGCATCCGGGACAGTATCGGTGTGGCATCCTTGCTCGTCGTGGCGTCCTTGCTCGGCGTGGCATCCTTGCTCGGCGGCGGCGCTGGTTGGGCTGTGCAAGGCCTCCATCTGGTGCTGTAGGCGGCAAAGGCCTGCGGCTGATTTGGTTGCGGTGCTTGTTGTGGTCAATCATCTCCGTCGACTCCACGGCCTGGAGGTGCTCCGCGACCGGCGCAAAGTGGTCCGGGCTGCCGACGAGATTGTCGCGGACGATGGAGGGCAGGCTGCGCAGGCGGTAGTGACCTTCATCGGGCGCCGTCTCGTCCGGCTGCCGCGGCCGGCTGGGGTCGCGCTGGCGGACGGCCTCCTCGTCCGGGTCCGTCCGGCCCGGGCAGACTTGGCCGGCCTCGCGACTGGCGCGCAGCGACGCTTCGTACAGCTGCACGTCCATGATGCCGCGGAGCGCGTTTGCCGCCCCGGACACGGGCCCTGCGAGGCCTCGACGGCCGCCCAGGTGCACACCAAACTGCGCCGGAGGCCAGCGGCGGCCAGGTGCGGCGCAAACATAATCTTGAACACGCCATCGTCCTCGGCGATGCGGCGCAGCGTCATGCTGGGGTGGTCCTCGGGGCAGACGTCAAAGGCCGCGGCGCCGCCAGCGCCTGCAGGTCGACGACAAAGGGCGCGCAGGCGTGGCTGATGTCGTGGGTCAGCCAGGCCCCGAAGCGGCTGCTCTGGGCCGTGTTGCTGTTGCCAGCACCGTCAGCTCGTGGGCCACCATGACCAAGTCGTAGCCAACTCGTCCAGCGCGTCGCGCACCTTGACCACCGCCATGAGCGCCATGATGCGGATGCTGTCGTCGGCGCCGCCCGCCTGGCGTCCGGGAACCCCAGCACGTAGGCATAGCCCAGCGGCGGCTGGTTCTCGGCGAGGCGGCCGAGCACGTCGCGCAGCTTGGCCGGTGTGTCGATGATGCTGTACGGCGGCGGCCTGGCGATCCAGTGGTCCTCAATCACCCGCTCCAGGATGCGCTGGCGCGGCAGGCCCTGCTCGGCCGTGCGCGCGGACAGCTGCCCGCGCCCGCGACTTGAAGTCGGTCTGCGGACACCGCTTGAAGCGTGCCTTTCTCATACTGGTTCCGTCGAGTCCGCCAAGTCCGCCAAGTCCGCCGTTTTCGCCGTTCCCGGCCGTTTCCATGGTTTCCATTGGTGCTGCCGTGGCTCTCGTTCTCCTGCATGGCCATGCTCCGGCTGCAGAAGACGCTGCGGCCTGGACCGGCCTGCCCCCGCATTGTAGCCGGCGTGGTCGAGCCGGTCTTCCGTTCGTTGGCGATGCATGTGGCCGCCATCAAAGAATACGTTGCCGTACTTGTCCGTGGGACAAGAGCCGCCCTTGCCGGCCGCCCTCCCGTTGCCGACGTGTCCATGGCCTCTGTGGGGTTGACGGCCGTGGCTTGGCCGTTGTTTTGGCCGTTGTGTGGCCGCTGCTTGCTGGCTGTAGCTGTGTTGGAGGCTTCGGGGCCGTAGTTGTGTGCCGATGGGTGCGGGCTGAGGCCGTGGAAGGGTGGCTGCTGGGCGTAGCCGCCGTGTTCGATGCCAAGGTAGCCTGCATCAGGGTGGAAGACGCCATTGGGTGGATATGGAAACGGATATGGATGGCCAAAGGGTTGAACTGGACAAAGGGCGGTACACCTGGGGGCCTGGAGGTGGACCTAGAGGGGGCCCTGGAGGCCCTGGAGGCAGAAAGGTGCTGGGGTGAGGATAGAAGAATGCGCTAACCTGGAAAGGGACAAGACGGATCACAAGGAGGCCCTGACGGATGCTGCGTGGAAATGGTGCTTGGCCGTACTCGTTGGCGTTCTGGTTGGGGCCATGGATCTCCAGGCCAAAGGCGGCAGGGTGGCACATATGGCCACCGTTCATGAAGCGGTTGGTGCTAAAGTAGGGCCCGTTTCCAAAGGGAGGAATATAGGGGCCCGAGGGGAACAGGGGAGGGTTGTCAATGGCTGCGTAGTAGTCTCCTGAACAAGCGGGGGGCGCAGGAACGGGAACCGGACTAGGACCGGAGGCGGAGCTGGGTTAGGATGGAGGGCGAGCATCCGGGCAATCAGGGCGATCAGGGCCAGGGTGGTGCATAGGTTCCGTTGGGACCTTGGTCGGCCTTGGAGCCCCGTCTACGATAAGTGGCCCCGGCCGCCCTGACGGCTGGAACTCGCTCGTGCTTTCACTGTATTTCAGTCCACGTCCACTGGCGGAAGCTTGGAAGACGCCTGGGACGGAGCTGGGAAGACGCTTTTGGGCGTGCCGTTCTCGGCCAACGTGTCTGCAGCATCGGCGGGCAGGACTGGCGGCAGGAACTGGCGGTGCGGGCATGGCTGCTGTCAGTGCCGTTGTGGTCGACAGGACCAGGAGACGAGCTGCTTCGCGCGTGTCCACTGGTCTCGCTGCTGGCCCTGAGCGTGCCGTTCGAAGGCCGACGAGGCGGCATCGCCCCGGTCCCGTGATTGAGTCCGGAGACATGATGGGGACGACTGGAGGTGAGCCGCGGGTGATGCGAGGACCAACGGCTGTTGCAGCTTGGGGTAAACAATGATGAGGGAAAGGGTAGAAATGACTAAAGTGGCGCGTCACCAGACGACGGCCGGCCGGGAATCGCGTGAACCAAAATGATGCTTGTGCCCTTTGAATATGAGTAGCTTGGGCCCGGTTAGGCAAGGCACGTTGGTCAATTGTTTCTGATACAAACCCGCGGAAGAGCGTGTGCTGTATTAAGTCAACGTGTCTTGTCTTAATGAAGCGGCTGCAGTTTGTCAAAAGTTGGTTTGTAAACATAAGGGGACGGTTTGTCTGATTTTAAAATCTGACTTT
>JADMNG010000084.1:0-35334 GCA_016097075.2 Sporothrix phasma | reverse complement strand
GCACGCATCGCGTCGTGGATCGGAATGGAGACAGATGCGGCCCCGCGGGGGTGATGGCATTGTTGTGACCCCCCAGAAGCGCAGGAGCCTTGTCGACAATGCGGTCACTGAGGCACTGGACGCATGACTCGAATTCAAAAGTGCATGGGCCTGTATGCTGTCTGTCCGTAATTGAGTGTGATGCGCGATGCGATGGATGCGATGGATGCGATATACTTCGTGCTGCTTCTTGGCCATACCCTTTCGAATGGCACACAAATACGCCGTATGTGCATGTCCGTGGCCAGCGTGAGCAACAAGGACGACGGAAGCTTGACATGGACGCCTACAGCCACGTAGTGGCCAGGACACTGCTGCATTGCTTTGCTGGTATGCATGTCTGTTGGTTGTTGGTAGTTGGTGATTTTCTTATGCGGTCACAGCTGCACGCAGCCGAGGCATCGGCATCGACAAAGGGCCATAGGGAGCGCCGTTCGCCGCAAGCAGACAAGGAGGCGGCAGAACAAAGAGCTCGGCTTGCATTGGGACACAGCTGGACGTGGCAGTGAGGCGAAGCTGCTTGCAGAGCATACTTTGTACGTGAATAAAGATGAAGAAACAGCAAAGCAAACGTGCGACGGTATCTGATGTCGACGAGGTGATGAAGCATCATGAGCTGACTTGCCGACATCTTGACACATTACTGGCTCTCTATTCACCATCTCCTCACTCCTCTCTCCTCTCCCCTTCTCCTTCTCCTTCTCCTCTCCCCTCCCTTGACAGCAACCCACCAGCATGGCACACGTCTACGCCCACAGCTTTGACGCCAGCATCCACCGCACCGGCTACCTCCCGGGCACCGACTATGCGCTGCCGTACCTCTCGCGCTTTTCCAGGGCGCACGACGGCGAGGCCGGCATGCTGCGCCATGTCAACTGCAGCTTGCTGTCGACGCCCGGGGTGCCGCCGACGCTGGCTGCGCTCAAGCAGCACGCCCAGTCGCTGGCCTACCTGATTGCCATGCTGGACCCGCACGGCGGCGACGACGACGCCGTCCAGGCGCTGGCCCAACGGGCCCGGACGGCGTCCAGGGCCGCCGGCGGGACCAAGACGGGCGCCGCGGAAGCCGCGGAAGCCACGGAAGCCATGGAAGCCGCCGAGAGCAGTGGCCCTGGCGTCGCCGACGGCCGTCTTCTCCGCCAGCTTGTGTCGCGCACAGACGACGCGACCACAGGCTACCCGTTTGACTGGCTCGACTTGGGCCGGCCCTACAGCAACGACGCCGACCCGGCGCACCACCAACCGCTGGTGGACCTGGCCAACGAGGTACAGGCACGCCACGACGCGCTGGGCACGACATACCACTGTCCACTGACGACGTACGCGCCGCGCAACGGCGGACGCTACGCGCGGGGCAAGACTGCGGGCAAGGGCCCGGAGGCGGAGGCGGATGCGGACAGGCCGAACCCGCGTGGCGGCGACGAGGCACGCCCGGACACGGTGCGGCCCTATGCATCTCACCACGGCCTGCTGCTGCACGCCAACATGTGCCTGGAGCGGCTGGACCACGAGTTTGCCAGTACGGGGCGGGCTGCTGTCGCTGCTGCCGACGCGCCGGGTGGACGCCAGGGGGCAGACGGAAACGACGACGACGATCATGGCGCCGACAAAATGGACGCCGACATAAATGACGCCGACAATAATGAAGAGCCCGAGATCCAGGCCGCCCGCAACACGCTCCTGGCCAGTGGATCGCCTTCACGCAGGGCCTCGTCGGCCGCACGTACGAGCTGGAAGCAGCCTATGCCAATGCCGTGCACGCACTCCGTGGCTTTGCTACGGCAGCCGACGTCGGCGCCGCCGCGCCGTCCCGGTGGCGCATGATCCACGCCGGCGACAACGTCTGGTCCGACGTGCACGGCAAGCTGGACGCGTCCACACGGCCGACCTGGAGCAGGCCCAGAGACGCAGCACCCAGGCGTGGGTGAGAGGGGCGAGCAGGCTGCCGGAGCGCCCGCCGACCGCGTGGTGTACGTCGACATCCCGACGCGCTACTTCCGCACAGACGTGGGCGGCGTGCCGCGCGCGGCACCATCCTCGTGTGCCCGTGGGCGAGGCCGGCATCGAGGCCGACGTCATCGACCCGCACGGCCGCGGCTCGGCGGCATCGGGCGCCGGCGTCGACCGGCTCGCCGAGATGCACGCCGCCCAGGTGCGCGTGCTGTCCGCCACGGCCCTCGAGCAGCGCTACGACCGCCGCCTGCGGGAGGCCGGCCGCCTCGCCCGCACGAACCAGCGCCTGGCCCAAACGGCTCTGCGCCAGACCCAGACGCTCCTGGCGCTGCGCCGCGACCAGAAACGCACGCGGGCGCCGTACGCGCGCTGCAGCGGACGGCGCCACGAGGTCGAGGCGGAGCTGGCAGAGCTCCAGGCCAAGGCCAAGGGAGCAGGTGCTGCTGCGGCTGCCCCGACACAAGCAAAGAGCGCAGCTGCGGCCGTGGCCCGCGCGTCTCCGCAACACGAAGCCGCCCGCCGGTCACGTCGTCGTGGACGTGGGCCGGCTGACAGCACGCACCGTCCTGAACGGGAGGGTGACAGTCTGTCGGGAGAGGCGTAGTCGGACCCTCGTCCTTCGTACGGAGAAGGACGACGTGGGCCAGGTGAAGAGACAGGGGGGCTGCAGGGGCGGCCCAGACAAGCACGGGCGCCACAGAGATAGCTGACGGGGCGCATCCTGGCCCATGTCCACCCTGCGGCACTGAGTGGCACCGAGAAAGCCATGGACAGAATGCGACAGCAACCGTGCACGGACCCGGGCATGCATCCCCCAGGAAAGAAAAGACGATACATGAGTTGGCGAATGCAACCTAATCAAAGGGTCCAGGGTCGCGGCGAGGAGTGGCGTCTACCGAGTACGAAGTACGAAGTATGCTCTGCGTATGTTGGAGATTGCTGTTGGTGATGAGACGAGGCCTGCGTGGTGACTGAAAGCAACGCTTCATCGACGGTGCTCTGAGATGGCCCGTCTGTGTTTGGGGGCGAGGCACTCCCATGTTTTGTCCACCTGTGGTGCTTTCACTCAATCTGCTCCGGAGTCTCCCCTTCTCTCTGCCCGTCCTCACCTTGGCAACTGGGAGCCAAGCAAGCTGAACGTCGTCCATGTCGAAAAACGGAAGCCTTTCCATGGGCGAGCGCTCTGTGGGCGGTGCTACGACGCGGATCCAGCGAGAGGCGGCGCTTGGTCGAGTTTCGTCGTGTGTCTGTCTCCGCTCACCGCTCACTTCAAAGTACATGTACGCTTGCTGGCCACACATACTTTGATCCGTCTTGTCGCACCCTTTGCTGTTCCTCATCGTTTCTTGTCTTGTTTCGGGAAGTCGTCCTGTGGTGCGTTGACCCGCCGTTCCGGTTCTCCTCATGCCACGGATCTTGCGGCTCTTGGTCGGGTCCTCCGCTGTGCGAGTTTCATGTTGTCGTTGACGATTTGTCTTGTCTTGCTCATCTCTCGTCTCGTCTCGTCTCTCGTCTGTCGTCTTTCTGTTCTCCCTTCTACCTCTTCCTCCTCCTCCTCCTCTCCTCTTTCAGCCTTCTGCGCTGCCACCTGCATACACGACGGGACTATCGACTCCAAATCGCGCCGGCATGGGGCTGCTGGAGAACTGGAGCCGCTCGACGTAGCCGTCGCCTTCGTATGTCTCGGTTGCTGTCCTGTCCCTGTTGATGTCCCGACTCTGTGTTCCCCTCCCAATCACGCGCAAATACGCCTTCTTTTTCCATCTATTTTCCGAGGCGCTAGTCGGTCGTAAAAAGGCCCCACAAGGCTCTAAATCGCCCGTTCTTATCGCGTCCGTGCTATGTGATTGGTCCGCTTCGTGGCCCCACCCTGTCGTCCTGGCAACGGTGAATCAAAACAAACTGACCCGGTGCAGCGTCGCTCTTTCCCTCTGTCGTCTCAGGCCCAGCAAAAGCCGCGCCCCACTTGCGGTGTCTTTCCTCTGCGTGTTTGCAGCTCTGCAGCGTGCCTTCTCTTCTTGGCGCTGCGCAGGTGAACCTGACAGGCCACGGCACGACTGCGCGCAGAAGGCGCGATCCTCGAGCTCTGGCCATTTCTGGTGGACGCTGACCCCTGTATTTACTTCATACAAAATACTCCGTGATAGTCACTCCGTACTTTGTACACTGTCATAGCTCCTCTCCTCTCCTCTTCTTTTGCTCCAGTTCTCCGCGCCCCGCCCGACTCGATCTCATCTCTCCTTTGGTGCCTCTGTTGTGCCTCTCGACTGGACCTTTGCGTCTTTTGCCTGGCCAGACCTGTGCAAGCCTCGTCGTTGTCCCCTCGCTTCATCGCCCCTCTCTTATCCTTGCTGCTCCATAGTCCACAGCCCGCGTCTAGGCCCTCCGGCACCTCCAGTCGATCTTCTTCGCTTTCCGCTCTCCTCATTTTGGATACTTTCTCTCGTTTCTTTCCTCTCGTCCTCTCTTGCTCGTGTCCTTCTTCGTCTTCCCCAACGGCCACTCTTCCCTCCTGCTGTGTCGCCTTCTTTGCCCACTCCTCTTCGACGCCCCGACAGCCAAGCAATGCGCTGCTGAACTCAATCACCAGCCTTCGTGCAGGAGAGCGAGAGAGCAGCCGCACGTTTCCCTTGCGAGACCGGGCCAGAGTCTATTTGACGACGTCGAGCTCGCCGAGAGCATGAGCGATTGGTGAGTTTGCGGCAGCAGAGACGGTCGGCAACAGCAGCAGCAACAGCAGCAACAGCGGCAACAGCAACAGCAGCAACAGCAAAGCACGGCCGCCGCATCATGTAACGACCCGTCGACAGCTGCATCCATCCAGTTCTTGTGCTTTGTCTGTATCACCTCAGTCCTTACTGGCTTCAGCCTATTGCTTTTGCTTTCTCTTCCACTTTGTCGATAACCCGCTCCACCGTCGTACAGCGTCGTCTCGAATCAAACATCACCCGTCCGGGCGGACGCCGTTCAGCACGGGGCAGCCCACTCGGTTGTCTGCCGGCCGCGTCACGACTCCATCCACGATGGCAGCTACCTCGGACAGCCACCTCCGAGGCCTCGCGCACGACTGCCACCAGCTCGTGGCCATTGGACCACGAGCGGTGCTTCTTGCTGCCCTCTTGCAACTGCTACCACGCGTTGCAGCGACATCCTCCTCTTCTTCCTCTTCCTCCACTTCCTCGTCCTCTTCTTCCCTTCTTCCTCCTCGTCTTCTTCCTCTTCTTCCTCCTCCTCCTCGACCCCGGCCGTCTTTCCTACACGCCGACTACCATCCTCGTCCCGAGCGCCAATGCCAGCGTCGTCTACCTCTTCTCGGCCTCCGCCAGCGGTCAGGTCGAGTTCCTCTCCTCAACATCTCCTCCACCCTCTCATCCTCCTCGGCCAACGGCATAAAAACCCTCACGACTGGTGTTCCATTTCTCGCAAAGAGCGGGCAAGAAAACACAGCTACAACGTTTGCACCCGCTGTTCGCTCGGATGGCTCCGTCTTCGTCTACGCCGGGGACTGCTCGGCCAGCACGTCCGACTCAGCCACCGTCTGGACGTACAGTACATCTTCTTCGACAGCAGAATGGACGAGCAGCACACTGTCCTTGTCCTCCGCCCAGTCGGGACCACTGTTTCTCGGCAGCAGTACCGCCTTCTCCAGCCAGATCGCGCCGACCATGTCCAACTCCACCTTTTATATATACGGCGGCATGTGCCCGACAACAGAATCATCCATTACCGCGTCCAATTGGCAAGGCAGCGCCTCCTACTCCAACACGATGCTCAAACTCGTGCCGTCCAGCAACACGTACACGCCATCGTTGGTATCGAGCAAGGGGCCCCCCATCGCCGAAGCCGGCTTCACATTCACAACCCTCTCGGCATCTCAATCCAACCGGTCCGGCGTCGTCACCCAACAGGTAAACAGCGTCGTGCTCGGAGGCCACACTGAGACGGCCTTTGTCAATATGAGTACGGCTGCGATCTGGAGCCTGCCAGAAGAAGCCTGGTCCTTTGTCTCCATTGCCAACCCATCTTCGGCCGCATCCGGTAACACAGAGCTCGCCGTCGCACAAAGAGGCAGCTCCTCCACCGCAGCCGCCGCACCAGACAGTCGCTCCGGACACTCGGCCGTCCTGAGTGAGGACGGCAACTCATTGGTTGTCCTGGGCGGCTGGGTTGGCGACGTCACCCAGGCCGCCGATCCCCAGCTCGCAGTTCTCGAAATGGGGCCGGACTATGGCCAGTGGCAGTGGTCCATCCCATCCACACAGCCTTCAGGCTCCGGCATGTACGGCCACGGCGCTGCCCTCCTCCCCGGCAATGTCATGGTCGTCTACGGCGGCTACAATATCAGCACCGCCGCGTCATCATCAAAGCTCATCCGAAGAGAGTCGTCAACCGGCGGCAATGGCCTCATGTTCTTCAACCTCACCAGCCTGTCATGGTCCTCGGACTACACAAACCCGACTTACACCGCATCCGCCAGCGAGCCTTCGTCCAAAGCTTCCGCCTCTTCCTCCAAGATTGGCTTAGGCGTCGGCCTCGGCCTCGGCATCCCGCTTGCCATCCTCATCCTCGTAGTGCTAGTTCGCAGCTGTCGGCGTCGTGGCCGACAGCGCCGCCGGCGCGACGAAGCCGTACGTGCTCTTGCGCAAGACCACCAGCAGTTCTTGCACGGCCATGACGAGATGGTGGAGAGCGGCAGCGGTGGTCGTCTGCCTTTTGGCTGGGGCAGCGGGCGCGAAGGCATGGGCTTCTACACCGGGGGTCACGATCCCTACGACACGGGCCGCCACTCGCTCGGATTCGAGACGCTCCGGGGAGCCAAGTCGAGCCCCACCTTTCCCGTCTACCAATCGCCCCATCTGCATGGTGACGAGCCGAGCATACCCAGTCCCGCCTTTTCGAGTGGGCGCAAACCAGCCCGCAATGTCGCGCGTGGCCTGTACCAGCCAACGACAATCAACGACTACGAGTCGTTCCTCGCCCTGGGCAGCAATGGAGGTGCCGCTGCAGGCAACAGCACGAGCGGAATCCACCCCATCTACGAGGCCGAAGAGGAAGACGACGACAATGGCGCCGAGAAGGGCAAGCAGCGTGCTGGCGCACAAACTACGGACTCGACTGGGCGTTCCATCAGTCCCGAGACCGAGGAGCTCACCGACCCCTTCCTCACGCCCAGCACACAATCGGTGAACGCTGGCTCCATCAATCCCATGCGGTCCTCGTACGCCGGCGCTTTCGGGCCCACCACGGTCAACCTCAACCCGTTCGTGCGCAACACGCCCAGCCCCGAGGCAGGGGCCGGCTCATCACGGGCTATGCACGGCGGCGCTGACCTGGGCGTCTTGGATCCCTCCGGTGCCAGTACATTGCCTTTGCGCGCGGGCCAGGATCTCGATGTCCAAGAGTGGGTCTCGGGGCTTGAAATCGAGGATCTGCTCTTCTCGCCGCCTGCCCCAGGAGCGGGCGCCGCCATTGCGGCCTCCGTCTCGCCCGCCCCGAGCCAGACACAGGCACGCGGCGCGTATCGCCCATCAGCTCGAGCCGCCGTCTGAGCCTGCGGTCCAAGGCCAGCAACGGCGGCAGCCCTACGCGGAGCACATTTCTGGGCACGGCAGCCGCCGCTGCAGCAGGAGCCGTTGCTGGCGTGGCAGGCGCTTGGGGCAACAGTGAGGACGAGGCCCGCACGGGCAGCAACCTGTCCGATAAGAGTGCCTTTAGCTTCCTGTCGCGGACGACAAGCTCCCGCGGACACATGCCCCACAGTGGCGTCCCCGGCGTTTTGCATACCAAGGCATCCAACAGTGACTCGAGCTCGGCGAGCTTCAACACAGCACAGTCCGGGTTCCGCAGTCTCCGCAACGAGGGACCCGACCTGCTGTACGGGAAGGGCCATCAGAGCGGCAGCGGCGCCGGAGTCCCAGGCGCAGCAACAGCAGCGGTCGTGCAGGCGCCGGTACGCCTGCTGCCTACACCCTGAGCGCGCCTCCAACACTTGCGCCGCCCAGCTTCGGGCCAAGCTCCCATGAGTACAGCGGTGCCGCCGGCGTGATGGCCGCTGGCGCCGTTGCTGGGGGCGCCAACCACCAGCTCCATGCCGGTGAAGACGATGACTACGATGTGCTTCCGGGCAGCCCCAGCAAGCAAAAAGGCCGGCGCACCTGGATGGGCAGTTTTATGCGTATCTTTAGCTCGGGCTCGCCTGCCAACGCACACCTGGACTCGGACGCCTCGTTGGATGCCGCCAACGCGAGCAGCATGGGCACGGGCGCCCAGCAGGGACCCAACTACCGAGATATGGCCCACGCCACCTTGCTGCGGCGCAAGCAGGGCCGGTCCGATTGGGAGGCCGACGAGCTGCGTGAGGAAGAGAACACCGCCGTGGGTGCTCTCCGCAGCGGAGGCCGGACAGCCAGTCTTGGGTCGATGCACGGCTACAACCACGGCATCGGCCAGGGGACGGGGTCGGGAACAGGCGGCCCGTCGGCATCCGGAAACATTGCAGCGGGCCGCCGTGACGGCAGTGGCAAATCGGATGAATGGGATGTCGAAAAGGCCGTGCAGAACCGTGTCGTCCAGATCATGTTCACCATGCCCCGTGGCGAGCAGCTGCGCGTGGTCAATGCCGAGGTCGAGCGCGACGACGACGAAGCCGACATTGGCAACCTCGGCCCGTCTATGCATCCGCATGGCTACGCTAGCATTGCTGGTCTGGGCCACGAGGACGTCGTCGATGGTGACGGTGATGGTGCCGGTGCCGGTGCCGGTGCCGTTGGCCGTTCCGCGCCGTCACCTCCGCCCGTCTTGCAGCGGGCATACCACGGCTACCACTCGCGCTCTCCGCGACCGACAGCCAGCACATCCGACGGCCCGGCGAGCGGCACGTACCACGCGCTACCAGCGCCCCCGGGCTCGCCCAGCCCATCTCGCCGGACATTGTGGACCGGCAGGACGAGCAGCTGCGACAGCTGCACGAGGCGCTGGCCGAGTCCAAGCGCCTGCTGTCGACCAAGGCCATTGAGCCGTGGATGCTGAGTGCCCACGATGACGACGACTACGAAGACGATGCCGTGACCTTTGGCGAGGAAGAGGTGCACGAAGACGAGGCCCAAGCCGTCCCCATCAACCGGGGCAAGGTGGTGGACGTGGGCTGGATGGAGGCGGGGAGCATGCCGTCGCCGCTGAACATGACGTCGGTGTCGGAGAAGCGCAGCAGGGCCGCCGAGGACCGCGAACGGCTGGCCACAGCGGCAGCGATGGCACGTGTGTTTACAAACAGACCAGGAACCGGTTCCGCCAGAGGATCTGCACCGGAAGCGGACCCGCAACCGGAACCATGCGTGCCGGTGTCGACCATGCCGGCCAAGCCCAACACCGGCGCCGCGCCCCCAGCATCGCCTACCCGCACGCCTGCAGTGCCGACCACGCCCACCCGGTCCCTGGCGTCGGCATACAAGACACCCACCAAGGTGGTCTCCAACGACTCGCTGTCGACCAACTCGTCGCTGATGTCGCGGCGGTCGGGCCGGCGCGATACTCTGGGCGGCGACACCCTGCTGGGATCGCCCGCAGCAGCCGAGGCGGCCAGCACCATCAAGAAGCGGCCGGGTTTGTGCTGAACATGGTGGACAAGATTGAGCTTACGGGGTCGCCCAAGTCGGGCACAGCCGTCTAGATGTTTGATGGGGGGGGGGGGGGCACGGTAGCATTGGGTGGCAGTGGCGGTATAGGACGTGATTTGCGGCTCTTTTTTGGAATATACGCGGAACAGGGGCGTTTGTAATCTGTGTACACTCTATATCTAGATCGACCAATAGCAAACTGTTTTGGATAGTCTGGTGCGTGTATCCCTGTGCTTCAATGCTGTGGAACGAGCAAGGCGAAAGAGGGATAATCTTCTACGTGCCTGTATCTGTTTTTATTTGCTAGAACCTGAGGAGATGCAAGAAGAAATAAGAAACAAAATGAAACAAAATATAAAATACAATCTATCGCTTTTACAACAGCGATGCCAGGCGTCGCATGATGATGATGCATAACCAAGAATACCCATGTCCAGACTAAAGTCGGCTTCACCAGTACCTTGCAAGTCGCGATGCTTGTCGTGCGTTTCGCCGCCAATCAGGCAAGGCGCCTTCCGACCCCTCCACAAACGCCGTACCATGCAAGAGAAGAACATATAAGACTATACACATGTTGCACCCCTAGGCCTAGGCCGCAAACTCGAAGAAGCTGTTCCGGCGCAGGATGGCGTCGATCAAGCGCCGGCCGGGAAGTCGGCCATGACCACACCGACGGGCGTGTAGGGCCCCGCATGCGGGCGGCCCGTCGCCCAGCTCTCGGCCAGGTCGTCGCCGCGCTCCAGCCAGCGGCCCGCGCGGTCGTTGATGCCCTCGACCGAGTGGTTGGTCGGGCCCGACGCGCATCGATGGGGGCGACGCCGACACTGGCGCTGAGGTGGGACAAAAACAGGGGCGTGCCGGTGGCGCCTTTGCCGGCCTGGCGCGTCGCATTGCCAGCCGCCGACTGCAGGTTGGCGCGCACGGCGTCCCACTTGTCGTCGAGGGCGGCCAGGCTGAGCGTCTGCCAAAAGTCCTCGATTTCCAGGAGGCGCGACGACAGCTCCCAGGGAACGCCGTACCAGGGGACGGCGCTGGTGCCCGGCGGCGCGGCCAGGTAGCTGACGGGAAAGTAGGGGAACTCCTGCAGCATCAGAATCTTGCCGCGCAGCTCGCCGACGGTGGGGATGTGGGCGGCGGCGACGTCTGCGGGCCGGGCCCGTCCGAGGTGTTGAAGCGGTACAGGTACTTGGCCAGGCCGGGCGCCGTGCGCGGGTCGTGCAGGCGGTAGCCGTCAAAGGCGTCGAGAAAGGGCGGCGACACGTCGGGGGCGGGGACGGGGGCGGGCGCATCCTTGGCCAGTCCGGGCGGATCCGAGACGGAGCCGTTGAGAGGCAGGGCCTCCTCCTTGAGGCGCAGGATGACAATCTCCGAGGGGTGGGCTTCGAGAAAGGCAAAGACGGTCTGTGCGACGTCGGCAAACTCATAGCCGGTGTAGACGGAGGCGTGGTAGATGCCGAGGGCGCTGGGCGTGGGGGCGGCGGCGAGGACGGCTGGACCTGCACGCGCGCCCGCACGTCGAGGTAGCGCACGCCGGCCGCCAGCTGCTCATAGAGGCCGGCGTTCTGGCAGCGGTAGCCGAGCAGGTCGATGCGGTGCGTCATGGTGTCGTGGGTGCCGGGGATGGCCAGGTGGGCGAGCGGCCAGTTGTCGGGCGCGGCGGCCATCCAGTCGGCATACAGAGAGGCATTGGCGCCCGTCAGGGCGGCGGCAAGGTCAAAGGAGAAGGCGGAGGCGTGGTCGGACTCGGGACTCGCGCTGACGGGGTCCAGCGGGTTGTAGTCGAGGGTGCTGGCGCCAACGGCCGGTGTTTTTGTTTTTGAGTCAGCCCTGTTTCTGCCCCTGTTTCTGTCTCTGTGTCTATTTCTGTTTCTATTTCTGTTTCTGTTTCCGTTCTGTTTCTGTCATTGTATCCGGTTTGGTCGTCTCGGTGCCTGTCGTCGTGGCCGGACCGGCCGGCTGCACGTCCTGGATGCTGGGCACTTTGGCGGCCGACGACGGGTCGAGGAACGGGATGGGGTCAAAGACGTCAAACCAGACGGTCAGGATAAAGGCGAGGGCCAGCAAAAAGGGCACCGACAAAACGGCGCAGCGCGTGTTGCTGCCGTTGCTCTTGATGCACGGCACCCGGGGATGCTTGCCCGGCCGCGGAGCCGGGCCGTGTCGGGGAAAGAGAGCCATTGTGGCCGGGAGAGAAGCTGGAGAAGCTGGAGAAGCTGGGGAAAAGCACAGGGGAACTGGAGGTCGTTGTGCTCAGAGCAAGGAGGGATACAGCGACGGAGATGCGCTTCGAGGCGGGATAGAGGGCAGCACGTCTTGCGGCGCAACCATGTTCGGGAGGCGACCTGGGTTTGCAGAGTCGGAACGGCGCAGGCGTGCAGCAAAGGGTGTAGTTGCTGGCGGCTGGATGGAACAGACAATGTCGATGGCGTCCCCTCTGCGTCTGTCTCGCAAAACGGGCTGCGTGATGTTGCGAGAGCACGTCGTCGCCGCTGCCGATTCGGAGGGCGTCCGTCTCGTCGAAATCACGTGCTGACTACGCATCGACTCGATGGCGAACGTGCCGGCCAAGCGCATGTGATTGGCTCATGGTGGAGCCGGCCGGACGGGTCGGACATTGTTGCACGTGACTAGTCACACCATGCGTTATGGTGACCCGAGCTGGAGCCATACAGAAAGCCTTTGGGCATTTGGTCCATTTAAAACGAGACAGAAAGACAACGGACTCTTGTCGTTTCCCAGCTACAAAGTACCAAGTTCGAGTACTCATACTTTGTACATACTTCGAACGGAGCACAGACGGCGGATCGCCTGCATCGCAGTCGGCTGAGCTTGTCCACTCGGCCCACCCCACGGCCTGGACGAAGCCGTCTGACCCGAATTTTTGGGTTTTTTTTTGTTTGATGCAAGGGTCGCTTTGGCCTGTTTCGGGCTCCATCCTGATGTCCTGGATCGCGTGGGCCGGGCGATTGGGGCAATGTGGTGGGCGATGCGATCGGATCGTCTCCGAGCGGCTGGGCAATGTTTGCGTTCACAGCTGCCACGCAGCAGGCGAGCGCAGAGGTCGTCGTACGAAGTGTATGTACGATAACATGTACGAGTACATGAATGTACAGAGGAGACCAGGAAGCCAAGCCGGGCCTGGTCTTGGTTGCCACCCCGTGTGCCTGTTGTGCTTAGTGTGAAGCTTCTTCCGTCTTGCTGTCTTGTTCTCCTGTTGTTCCAAAATCAACGCGGGTCCAGTCCGGTTTTTTGTGTGGCTCCGTCCTGCACCCTGTTTTTGTGGCGCCAGAGTCCCTGACACGCCCGGCGTGAAACTACTCGGACAAGTCAACAAGACAACAAAAGGCCCTTTACGCGTCCTGTTGGCCACACGTAATCTGCGACTTGCACGGTACGGCGCCGACGGTGTCTCGGCTGGGCAGCGCTTCGCCAACGGCATCAAGTCAGCGTCCGCACTCCCGGCAAAAACGCAGTGGGGAGTGCTGACTGGTCAATGACAATGGCATACGTCGTAGATGGGAAAAAGGGAGACGGCGGCAGAGGTGGGTGTCTGTTTGTATGAGCAGGTCTGTCCGTCTGGCTGGCGATGGAGCCATGGAACATGGAAACATGGAACATGGAAACATGGAAACATGTTAATTGCCGGGCGACAAAGGGACAGTCCTGTTGCGCATTCTGTCCATGGGAGAATCAAAGGACCGGTACATTGCGAATACAGTACTTGGGACAAAGATGCACATCACGACTTTGAATTGTGTTTCAGAGGGGGAAGCAGTCAAAGAAAACGAAAGAGATGGACGGCCCCGACGCCTTTGTAAAACGACATCGACACCCTTGCGTCGACCGAGTCAGCAACGTTTCTCTTGGACAATGTAGTTGTGCGTGCCTCGCCCGTGTGGGCAGAGACCATCGGAAGGGTGACCAATGGAGGAGGCAATGCGACATGACTCGCGGAAGAGGTACTTTTTGGCATCCATATTTTGCCATTTCGCCATTTCGCCATTTTTCTTCTCTCTTTTGGTCTTTTGTCGCTTTGCCTTTTCTCTTTTCTCCTTTTCATGCCCTCTTTGCCACAGACCGGCTTCTGTGACGCCAGTGGGAGCAAACAGCCGCACACGACGAGCAGGGCGTTGGCGACCCGTTCTTGACTGTCCTTTGTTCGTATGTCCACTGTATGTCGTAAGAATGTTCTTTCTTGTTGATCTTCACCGTTTTGCTTACCGCGGCTGTCTCTTTTAATGCCAAGTCTCGTCCGTCTCGTCCGTCTCGTCCGTCTCGTCCGTCTCGTCTTACGAGTATTCTCGAGCTATCCAGAGTCCCAGACTAGCTGGCCAACAGGCGAACGCGGGTGTATTAATAGGTCACGACCCGACCAGGGCCACAAGGCGTCTAGCTCGCGCCTGTTACTTTCCCCCTCTGCTCTTTGGCTCGTACAAAGTACATGTAAGTCTGCTCGTATCACAGACCCTGGTTCAGTGGCTGTCACACACTCTCGGCGCCGCTCTGTATCTGGCCTCATCTTTTCGAGGTCGGATGCATGCAGACTCTCGAGCGGGCTCTTCGTCACGAGAAAGGGTGCCCTGAAGGCTGAAAGGGTGGCTGTCTCGGGTATCGAGGCCGTTCATTACTACGACGGCGTATCGCCGTCTCTACGGGGAGTCCTGTCCTGTCCCATTGTATCCATCTACTTCGTACACGCACATGTCCATTGGCATCTCTCCTGTGCCGTGCCGCCAGAGCACCCGTCGTGTGATTCCCGGGCTGTGATTCCAGGGCTGCGAGCGGGCGGTGCTTCGGATACGAGGTGGGTGCAGAGCGGAGAGGCGCTTGGTGGTGGGAAGCTTGCACGATACGAGCTGCCGAGGGCCATGTTCAGGCAAAGCAACAAGGCACTACGGAGTAGCCTCGTGGAAAGGGAGCCGTGATGGAACATACCCGTACTCTCCAAGATGGACACTTGGGCCAAACGAAACGGAGACTCGTGTTTGTTGTACAGGCAGCGTGTGTGATTTGACCACCAGGCTGCGGCGGTAGATGGCAGGATCACGCCAGAAGCCGGCGATTTCTACGACGTATATGACTCGCCCATCCTGCCTCTACCCCGACCGGACCCGAGCAAGTGTTTGAGATGTGTCGTCGTACGAGCTCCTGATAACACAGGCCGCCGGTGTGCCCTGCATTGTGCATGCCTTGTACACGACCTTGTCTGCTTGTCTTTGATTTGACCCGTGTCTTGCTCTCCATCTGCTCAGCCTCTGCTATCCTGGACTGATGTTGGGTTGCAGCGCCGCTGCTGTAGGCTGTCCGAAGTGGAAGAAACAAGCACACTTGACCAAGAAGATGACACCTGCAGATTGCAGACGGCCTGCCGTCACGTTCGCGATATCGCCGCCAACCGTCTGCCAATCGCCCTCGTCCTCTCTTATCCTGTCTCTGTTGCACACTGGCCTCGCCCGCCGGGCGCATGCAGGCTGCAGGACGATGGCAGCAAGATGCAGACAAGGCTCCACGCCTTATGCATGACATGTTTTTCTACCCATCTACACACCGTCTACAAAGTACACACCTTGCTGGTTTGATCCTGGCGTCCTTTGTCGCTCTGGTCGCTACTGTCGCTACTGTCCATTTTGTCGCATTTATCGCTCTTGTCGCTTATCGCTTCCACTCCCATCGTCCTTCTCGACGACGTATACGACGTATTATCGACCTCCCATCCCCTCCCCCCCACCGGCCGTGCTCCCGAATGTTGTCGGGTGGTATTTTGAGGACTGGGAAATGGAAGAATCAGAGTCCGGCCAGTCCGTGGGCAAGGCTAGTGACAAAACGACGTGCAGTCGACTTGTCCAGGTGGGTTCGCTTGAGCGACATCTGACCGCGAGGGGCTCTGATGCTGGTGACGGGCCAAGGAGGCTGGCAAAGCGCGGCACGAGCTATCCAGAATCAAGATCGCCTCGATGTGTCCACACGCCTGCAGGTCTGGTCTGCATGTCTGGTCTGCAGGTCTGGTCTGTAGGTTTGGTCTGCAGGCTGGCGCTGTCGGCCGCATCTCCTACCGGCGCAATGGCCACACTACCGAGTACCTTGACGATATGTAAAGTGGACAGCCATGAAAAGAAAAAGAAAAGAAGGAAACGAACAGGGAGGATGAAAATACCAAAAAGAAGAATAAATTAAGAAAAAAATAGAGAAAAAACGGAACAAAGTCAAAGATTGGACCAACCGACGTTTCCACGCAAAGCCAGCTGCAATGATACTCATTCGAGTAGTTTAGACGAGTGGCACCTATCGTTGTGACTCGTGGCTCGTCAACGTGACCAAGAAAAACGACGAGGCTGGGAATAGCATCAGAATCAGAGCCGTCTCCACTTGAGATTCTGCCCTCCAAGCCAATGAGGAACGTACGATGCAGTCTACGTACTCGTACTTTATCCAGTGCTCGGAAGTGTCTGCAGGAAAGCAACCGTGCGAATTATGTCTACTTTGTACAAAGTATGGCCAAACGCCACCGACAGCGACGCCCTGTACTATCTTACATGCAAGATCGTCGTAGACGACACGCACCCACTGTATCCCAGACTTGAGGTCTTTTGCGGCCTTGGCGAGGAGGAATCGTCGTCCTGCGCAACAAGCACACGGGCCACCAGTCAGATACAACCCCATACTCCGTAGCCTGTATTGCCTGCTCTTTCTCTCGTCTTTTGTCCGGTACCGCGAGGCCACAGAGACCCATCTTACTCCGTATCTTGCGATGCCACCACGTCGTACGAGGCAACCTTGGTCGTAGGTATCGACGGCCGCCCTCAAGGCCGTCGTGGCGGGTTCTTACTTTGCAGAACAAGGCCTCATCGGGGTGCCTGCGCGGTCTATGATGGCTGCCAAGTGCGGTGTGAGTGAAGCATGTGGGCTGAGAACAAAGAAAGCCACGGCCCGCCTTACAAACGTACCCGGGCCAGAAACAGGAAGCGGGAATACGAAGTACTTTGTAAGAATTTGTGTGCTCGTACATGTACATTGCGAACGTGTGCCGAAAGGGACGTTTCCAGGGGCTTTACAGAGACAAAGGCGGTTAAAGACAAGAACCATCTCAGCATGGTCAATGGGACATTGCAATGAGGCGAGGACACGAGGTCGAGTGTCGCAGGGGCTGCTTCAGGCCCAGGGCGCCGCGTCGGTGCGGGAACACAACAGGTCCCCGTGGTGCGACTCTGCAAAAGCTGCTGGTCGACGACATGGACTTGCTACGGCGTCGCCTCAGGTGCGCCGCCGCGATGATATTGTGCCTGGATCGAGGTACGTTTGTGTGAGGTGCCCTTGTGAGAGAGGGGGAGCGCAGTCGAACATCTGGGCCCATCCATTCATACAGTTCACACTCGTCTGGCCAACCGCAATCGAGATGCCATGCAGGTAGATGGCATGATCTGCTTCGGGAGTCCTCCATCCTCCTGAACGAAAAAGCAAAAAGCCCTGCTTGCTGCCGCCGCCCATTGCGTAGTATGGCGCTGTCGTACTGTAGTTGGGTGATGTACTTTGTACATGTACGAGTAGATGGCTCTGATGGCGCCGAATGGCCTTGTTTTCTTGCGGGTAACAAACGAAGCGGGCCAGATTCGATCCTGGCCGTTCTTGTATCCTGCCTTGTATCGACCTTGTGGCACCTGGTAAGACGTACCACGTTGCCGCTTTGTCACCTTTGCTAGTGTCGTGATTGTGTCTTCTCGTTACGAGGAGACTCGCTCGCCTCCATCTTCCCCTGCCGTCTGCACGGCTGCTCTGGACGTCCTTTGTACTTTTTACTTTGTACGCCGCACTCGTACTTTTGCAAGCTTGGCCGGGAGATTACAGGGGGAACGCAGGGGACAATGGCCGTTTCTCAGAGCTGCCGGAAAACGGCCCCCGGCCGTCGAAACGGAAACGCTCAGGACGCGAGGCCGAAGCCATTCCAGACGCCGACTTTGTGTGCTGCACGGCGTAATTTGCTCGGGACATACAAAGTACGAGTATTCGTAAAGCGACATTTTCTAGAACAAAAAGAAGAAAGTTGAAACTCGTTATGGAAACGTCGACAGCTGCTCGGACGGGCACGTCTTGTGCTTAGCTCGTTTGGTGCCCTTGTCCGTCCCCGGCGCCAGATACGAGTAGTGCCCAGCAATCTCGGCGTTCATGTTGACTTTGTCCAGGATGCGGGTCAAGCAAAGGCCAACTGGGATGTTGCCTGTACAAAGTATTGTACGGGAGCCAATTCGCAGGGAAAATCGGCGATACTCGTACTTGACCCTCTCTGGAGAAGCGTCTTTTCTTTCTTTTTCTGTCTTTTGTCTTCACTTGTTTCCTTTCTGCCGGTGAGCGCTTCCCCTGGTTTGTCCACTACGACAGAGCCTCCTGATCCTCCTCTTGTGTGCGCCGAGTTTGCGTGGCAAACAGCCAGTCCATGTTTCATACTGAGATTTCCTTCCCACGCGTCTCTGTCCATTCCTCCTCCTCGGCCGCCCCTGCAAATGGAGCCCAGCCAAACGGCGCGCCGCCTTGTCCCACGGCAGCATACCACGATGACAGCATCAGCCCGTTGTTCCGGCAGCCAGACTACTGAGTAGCCAGGCCGGCCAGCAATCTCCGTAGAGGCCGGACCGCTCAAAGTGGTCAAGAGTCTGCAGCTGTCTGCACACGCTACATACTCTGTACAAACGCTGCAGCAAATTTCGTACTTGGACTGCAGTAAGATTACATGGCAGGTCGAGCCGAGAAGAGGTAATAGAGGACGCTCTGTGTATCCGTCCATTCGACACATCGTATTGAACATGCTGGCATCATCAACAAGCATGCAATGATGCACCAACGACGTACATCAGCACGAGTCAGGAGTCAGGAGCTGGGGATTGTGGCAAGGCATTCGAGACAACGGCGCCTGCAACAAAGGCCCCAAGACACACTGGAGTGGAGGTCGATCGACCAGAATGCCCACCGTACTAGCTTGCTGCACGGCGGAGAACGTGTCCAGAACTTTGTACACAAATCACGTCGTAGGGCATGCGTGCTTGGTCGTTTCGAGTTTGCGTCTCTGGTCTCCGTCGCGGCCTCATTTCTTCTTCCCCATCTTGGCTTCCTGCTCTGGTCAGTTGTCAACATTCAGGCCCAAGATCAAATGCCACACAAGCAGACCTCGAGTCATGCCCGCTCAATAGCCTACTGGGGCTTCCGTCATTGATCAGAAGACGTGTGCTTACCAAAGAGGCGATACGACAGGTCATCTTCTCGGTCAGATGCAGAAATGAATGCAACAGATAAGCGAGACAATACGAGTACTACAAAAACAGCCTGGGACACGCGACGTCGCCGCATACGAGTATGAATGTCTGGAGGAAATGGGGCGCGCTGAACCGTGAGCAGTCACCGCGAGCAGTCACCGTGAGCAGTGAACGAAACAGGAATCATAAACAACAACACTCTGTAAACAAGACTTGTAGGCACGGCCACCCAGCCGGGCTTCTCGTCTCGTCGTACCATACGATATCTTACCAAGCACGGCGGCAATTGCGTCTACTCGTATGGCTGGACGCCGCAAACATGCCTTGGCCCGAGCAACGTCAACAAGCCGTACTCTACTCTGTACGCAGCGCCAGGCCAGAAACGACACGAACCGGATACTCGATTGTCCAGCCTTTGCCGCCGCGTCTTGGGCACCGCCCCAGCTTCGCCTTGCAACGACACCAGCCGGCGATGCGGACATGGCCCAATCTTGCGCCTGTACAAAGTAGGAGCAATACGGCTCCAAATTCCACACGTCCATAGTACGTCGTACGAGTGCGAGTACAGTCCATCTCGTCGGGTCCATCGCGTGTCGATTGGCATACGGAGTACTCGTACGGCGCAGTGGGTTGAAGTGTACTCACGCACGAGTTTTCGACTGTCGGCGTGGATTATGCTGTTCTGCTCTTCTGTGATTCTGCTGTTCTGCTGTTGCCTTTCGGCTCCTCTTGGTCCCCTCCGTTCCTCTCTTGGTCTCGGTCTCTCCTGGCCAGGGCTCCTCGTTCTTTTTGGTTGGGGCCTTTTGTTCCTGGCTCGCGGGCTGCTGAAAACCCGCCATTCCGTTTGGGACATGGTGGCAGGCTGGCTGGTGAGAGCAAGCTTAGCTGACTGCGTACGAGTGAGAGTCGTACTTTGTAGATGTGTCGTACTTTATCGTCCTCTGTACAAAGTACGAAATACTGTACTTGTGTTTAGAGCAGAGGACAAAGTGTGTGTGGATTCGTGTGGGTTCGTGTCTGCGCGTGGGTTTGGCTTAGCACTTCACTGCATGGGACCCGGCGGCGCTGAGTGGTGTTCGTGTGTTTGTGTGGTGGGTGTGGGTGCGGGTGGAGGTCGTTGGCCTCGTCTTCAGTGCTGTAAATGTACAAAGTACTCCGTATTGAGGGAACGGACAAGAGGCTGGCTCCGTTTCTGCTGCTTGCCCTGTGCCAGGCCAGATGCCCGAATTGCTACCGGCGACGTCCTGTAGCCCAAAGTACTGAGCAGCCTAATAGCGTACGGTAGGGCACTGGCACTGGGCACCACCGTTTCGCAATCTCGAAACGTTGTACAATGAAGCAACAAAGGACACAAACACAGGACACAACACGAACACAGACACAACACGAACACAGACACAACACAGACACAGGACACAACACAGACACAGGACCATTGGTCGCTCCTCTGCGTCGACTTTGCATCGTCTTGCGTTGCCCGCTGCTCCGCTGCATGGGCCTTGCTCTGCGATCCGATCCTCTTTGCCCCTGAGCACATGCCTGGTCTCGTCAACCGGACAAAGACGAGGCCAGAGCATCTCTTCAGATTCAGACTCAGATTCAGACTCAGACCCAAGAACGGAACACGAGACTGGCACGAGACTGCTCCGGCACGCCTGCTTCTTCCTGCACAGGCGCCGAAGCAGCGCGCGCCGTTCTCGCGCATTCCTGACCGTCATCGCTGCTCCTCGCCCTCTCGCCTCCTCCGTTTGTCTCTCCATCGCGCCCCCGTACGCCCATGGCCTCTTTGTTGACGTACGAGTACTGCCTCGTTCGTCGACTTCGTACTCGGTCGGCTCATGATGCATCTTGCGAATACAAAGCACTCGTAGCCATCAACGGAGCATGTTCCGTCGCCTGCGTGAAGCCACTGTCCTGGTTTCCGAGGATCGTCGTGTCTCTCCACTTTCTGTACTTGGTACTCTCCCGTATTCGTCGCTTCTCATCCTTACTCACCCACTGCTCCGTCTCCGCTTGTCTGCCACCACCACCCTGTCCCACCGACCCACTTTCCCAGTCCGTCTTTTTCTACGCCCAACTTCTTGTTTTCTCTCGCTCTTCTCCGTTCTTTTTGCCCTCTCCGTCCTTTCATAAACACCTGCAGCTGTCCCCTATCTCTGTCCCCCGTCTCTTCTCCCTTCGTTTCCACATTTCTTCTCGCTTCTACGTAGGTGCTTGTGCTCCTTTCTCCTGTGGGCATAGAACTCGGTCTTGGTTTTCCGGCCTCCATCTCAATATTCGTCGTCTCTTCTCCTTTCCCTTCCCTTTGTCCCTCTCCTTTCCACAAGAACAAGCATCGCCATCGCCATCGCCATCGCCATCGCAACCTTCGTCCACCTTCATCCGCACTCGGCTCGACTTTCTTGTGTTTGTCCGCATCTCCGCTCGCAACGCACCACAACGAAGCCATCTCGTGCTCGCCTTCGCCTCGTTCTCTTTTCTTTTGCCGTCTTGCATTCTTCAGTCGGCATCTTCACCAGGCACACCGGATAAAGAAAGCATTCACTTGCCTTTGTTTATCGCGTCCGAGGACGGCTAGCCCCAAGCACCAAGCATTCCAAACTCCCCGGACCGCCCAGCTCATCATTTCCTGAATCCTCGACGGTTCCCCCGAAACCACAACATCAAACGGAACTCGTTTTGCGACCCCTTGCTGTTGTCTTGCGTGTGCCGCCTTTTCTCCTCTTTTGATCGCCTCGTCCCCTCACCTCCCGCATTGGCGACTTTGACATCGACCTACTTGGAACAACTCTCGTGAGTAGCTTTTGGACGACGACAATCGGTCGAAACACCAACGACGACGACGACGACGACGACGACGGTCCCCCATATACACCTATTTTCGCACCTGCAATGGCAGTGACAGAGTGCAGCCCTCGAATCTAGCGCTTTCTCTCATACGGTCGTAAACAGCCTCGCCGCCTCTCTGTTTTCAGCAAGCCGTGCTTGACCTCACGTCGTCAGCACCTCTCGCCTCTCACCTCGCACTTCTCTCCCGTTACGCCTCCTGCCTCGCCAGCGAAGCGACACAATGGCCCCCTCATATCAGTCCAGCCTGTACGGGCTGCTTTTCACCTCAACCCTTCTTGCAAGAAGCTATGCCGACCCTTCGGTACCCATGGCCTATTGCGCCAAAATCAACACGGGCTCTACGCCTACGAGTATGTCATTTCAGAAATCCACAGGACTGAAAGCGTTTCCAAACCCAGTCGTCCAACTCTCCGCTCAACACAAACGTCCTGCTAACCTCCTCTCAGACACCAGCAATATACCAGTCCGATGGCCTGTGCTACAACTTCTGCGTCGATGACTACGCCTTCGCCGTTGTCCAAGGCAATGACTGCTGGTGCTCCGATTACACCCCGGCCCAAAGCTCGCAGGTCTCGACATCCGAATGCGACCAGTCGTGCGCCGGTTGGCCTTCTGACGTCTGCGGCGGTACCAACCTGTACGGCTACATGGCCCTGAACAAGTCTCCCTCGGGCACCGCCGGAGCCAGTGCCAGCTCCTCTTCTCCCTCCTCTTCGTCCTCCTCTTCTTCCTCCTCTTCTAGTACACGAGTACATCTAGTACTTCTACTTCGGTAAGTCTTACAACTGCTTTGAGTGCCTGAACCATGAACCATGAACAGCGCCTGCCCATGCCTTGACTACCACATCCACCGCTTGCTTGCCTGCCATTGCCACCGCGACTGCCTTGCCACGTTTATCTTGCCTATGCCGCTCTCTTTGTGCCGTTATCTTCTCGTCTCCTTCTCAGCACTTCAACACTCCAGCTCTTCAGCACGTTTCCAGCTCCTAGTACCCCAGATTTGCATTTGCTAGACATCACCGCTCCATTCGACGCCGCGCGACCATCCTCTGGACGGACTCTCTTGGCGGAACACAACAGGAACATCGACTGAACTATTTTTGTGATAACCAGACAACAACCACATCGGAATCCTCGACCTCATCGTCATCAAAACATCAAAAACATCAAGTAGTGTACGGCATGACCCTCCCTGTTGTTTGCTCTTTACCGGATGCGTTTTCCTTTCTCTTCATCTTTACCAGCGAGGACACACAGCAAGCCGACTGCAGGACCGATGATCAGGCGCAAGCAAGACGGGCACGGCAGATATGGCACACACATGCGTGACGTGAATGGATGCATGGCAGCAGCTATTGATACGACAATATGGGCTTTGCTGTCTAATGTCGCCGGAAAACGCGCCACATCTCTAAACCATGATTTGCTGACTTTTTTCTGCAGAAAACCAGCGCCGGTACTCCTACCGTGCAGACGGTTACAGCGGGCGGCGTCGTCCAGACCGTCACCGTCACGCCCTCGGCGGCTCCAGTGACAGCGCGACTTCGAACACGCCTGTGACCACGAGCCACAAGGGCTTGAGCGCCGGTGCCGCCGCCGGTATCGCCGTGGCGTCGTGGTTGTTGCCGTGCTTGCGGGCGTCGTGGCATTCATTGTATGGCGCCGCAAGCGCCAGCAAAAGGTGCCCGAAGAGGCTCTTTTCGTCGCCAGCAACCCCAGGACACCGTCTCCGCGCGGCACCTCTCCCAATGCCTCGGGCAGCCCAAGGTCAGCGAGGTGTCGGCCGCCCCAGCCTTTGCGCGCAAGGCAGGCGAGGGCCAATGGGAGAGTGACCAGTCTGGTCGCCGCCGGAGCACTTTGATGCCCATCGACCCGCGCATTGACCCGGGGTTTAGCGGCATCTACGCCCGCACCGACAACAAGAGCCGTGACAGCGTCAACTCGCTACGAGACGATCACGATTACTCTCGGAGAGTCCACCAACCGGGCCGGGTGCTGCGAGCGACCAACCCGGATCCCGATGTGGAGCCGTGATCCATCATCCTCGACACTTTTTGCTTTTTCGACAGCCCGCTTAACACAATAATTCAACCACCTTCCAACCACCTTTTCGACAACTCGATTTGAATGTTGCTCTACTTGCTAGACAGTTACTTTCTCATGACGTACACGATTTCTTTACCGGCACCTTGGCAGACGCTTTTGCTCTGCTTTGCCACACCCATCTACGGCTTCGACATTTGCCCGCGACGTTTCGGCTTATATTGTCCATATTTACTATCATTACTTTCCTGCTTTGCATTTTCCGAAGATACCAGGAAATCGGCGTTTCATTTTGGGAGGGACGAGACACACCACACACATTCCTTGTGATAATGGAAGAGCGCCACCGACAGAAGAGCAAAGCGCAAACTTGCCTCCTGTTGCGAGCGGGAGTGAGGACCAGGGTCCGGATCAGGAGGGACAAGGGGAAGGGAGGAGACCATACAAAAGGTCATGTTGGGCTTTAAATCATCTGCGACGGCATCCGTCTCCAATTCTATCGTCAATGGCAAGAATGTTTCCCAGCTTCGTTTCAAAGAGACTTGCAGCCCACAGTCTGTAAGCATACGAGTCGATGTAATTGCTCATGATGTCTGTTTTCGGCTGGTTTGTCCACCGGCCGGCTCCATGCCAAGACCGTCTTGCTGTTTGATGTGGAGGGGGAGAGGAGGAGAGGAGAAGAGGAAAAGAGGAAAGAGGAAAAGAGGAGAAAAGAGAAGAAGAGAAGAGGAAAAAGAGCCGTTATGACTGGTCCGACGGAAGGGAAAGTCGGGGGCCGACGCCGTGGAATGTTCGTTTGGGTAGCATCCGCTTGATTTTGTTTGCATTCCGCTTGTTCCCACGTTGAGTCGAGACAGTGAGACAGCACCGCGACTGGCATGCTGCCATCACCAAGCAGCCTAATAGGTTACTAATACTACATGACTGTAATTACACAACATTGTGTGGCTGAGCCCGCTCGCAAAACATACCAAGACGTTTCCTCATCACCTACGCGCCGTGGAGACATCTGAAAAAACAAAAGGTGCGAGACTGAAAACAGACACGGCCGACCTGCTGGCTCTCTCGAGCCAAAGGAGCGTGCACGGAAAAGTATGGCCACCAGCAGGACCAGGGTCTAGACAGAGGCATTGTGTGCTTGCGGACAAGGCTCTCGTATCTGGCATGGTTGTCTTGTCCGCTCTACAGGTCACCTTTCACCTTCTGCCAGGAGCTGCAATGCCATGACTCTGTAGCTGAGCCTGGCTGTGCTGGTCTTTGGTCTTTGGTCTTTGCCGCGTCTCTGCTCTCTGCTCCGTGGCACATTGTGTGACGGGGCGTGTTGGACAGACTCGCCACGCGCTGGTCGACGTGACGGGAACGGACCAGTCTGCCTCTTGAGCACGACTGTGCGGGGGGCAACCGACAGCAGTCCGCGTCGTCGACTGCGATGCTGGCTCCCGTGCCCGGCAAAGCTTGTCTCAGCCTTGCCGGCTGTCTGCTGCTAGCTGTCCATGTCCGCCTCTTGGTAGGGGTGCATGGGTATGCCCCTTTTGCTCGTCACACGCAAGTGGCCAAGACATCAAGACATGTGGGACGAAAAGGGTGCCCGGGACAACGAGCCGCGCCCTATCCATCAGGCCAGGCGTCGTCCTCACAACGGCAGAGACGGAACGGTGACACAGGAGGTGGGAAGGGGGGGGGGGGGGGGGACTGCTGATGCCGTGTCGCCTTGGGACGTGTGCCGGGCTGTGTTGGCCCCTCCACGGCGGCTTGTCGTGCAACACAGCATCGCACAGGGCACCACGAACGCGTAAGACGAGACACGACACGACACGGCGACGATGACGATGACGATGACGATGACGATGGCGGTGGCGGTCGCAGCGCTGTGACAAGTCACAAACGCGTGGGCCTCTGTTCTGGGGCTGTCGTCTGGAGACACCCGGTGGACTAGACAGTGCAATCGGTTCCCCTAGCTTGCCATGTCGAGCCGACATCTTCACGGCCCCGACTTGTTTGTGCCTGTGACGCCGTGTGTTGACTCTGCGACTCTGCAGTCAGACTGTCCATACGGCGTGCTCTGTGGGCCATCGTCTGCACACGCACAGCAGTCCAGCCAGTGCCTTCAGTCCCCTTGGACTTGTTTGCCGGTGCCGTACTACACCGTATCACGCCGAACGTGTGCCAATGCGACGCAGAGACCGAAAGCGAGTGCCGCGTGGCCACATGGCCAAGTGGCTCGCGGAACCGTTCTTACGGAGGTGATTCTGCCCAAGAACCTGTACCGACCGTCCCATCGACAGCCCCCCCCCCCTGCTTTGCATCCTTCACATGGCACGTCCGACTCTCGCACTCTGCTCCGTACGGCGCAAACGCCCATGACAAACTCTCGCCGTCACTCGACGTCGTCCGCGGCCGTCGCCTGCTCGTCTATTCATTCGCACTAGAGCGCGCCGTCGCAGGCTGGACAGCCCTCACAAGCGGTCGCGCCGTCTGCCCGCGGCTGTTAGCATTAGGATCGGCACCAAGGTCATGGAGACACCATGGAGGCACCATGGAGGCCCGCGCATAAGCTTCTTCTTCCACCGTCACAACCCTTGTTTACTCGTACGCTCAGTCTCTTACGTCGCACATTGCCCTCGCACGCCACATCTCGACAACCGACCACCACCCTTCACATCCATCCTCGCCTCGCTCGCAGGCGCAACACCACCATGGCTTCTCCCGCCGCCTCCTCCGTCCTTTGGCCCAGCCGCTTCCTCCCTGGCACGACCGACAACTACGTCTCCAACGAGGTCTACGCCGCCGGTCTGACCGCTGCCCAGATCTGGACCTACCTGGCCGACACCGCCCATTGGAGCAGTACTACGACAACATTGGCCAAATCACTCCGCCGGCCTCGGGCTCGGAGCTCACCCCCGCCGCTGTCGGCAGCCTCTTTCGCTTTGCCACGTTTGGCTTTCCCCCGCTCGACATTGAGCTCGCCGAGTGCGTGCGGCCGACGCCCACCAGCCCGGGCCGCCTGGCCTGGCGCGCCTGGCAGGACGGCGATGCCGACTCGCAGCTCGAGGTGTACCACGCCTGGATCGTCGAGGACGCGCCGTGGTCGACCAAGGGCACGCCGTACACGCGCATCCTGACGCAGGAGTCGCAGATTGGCCGGCCGGCCGCCCAGCTGGCCGCGGCCACGCCGAATCCCATTCTCAATGGTCACCAGCGCTGGCTCGACGGCGTGGTCAAGTACGCCAAGTCGAAGATTTAGGTTGCAGGGAGGCTACAACGAGAGAGAACGTGAGCAGTGAGCAATGGAGCAAGCATAGACTGTTGTATCTACGACGGATATTTACGACGAAAATAATAAACATGTGCACCACCACAACCTCGACAGTCTGTCCCGACGGCCCTCGTCCCGCCGCGACGCCTCGCCTCGCTCGGGGCCTAGGTCCTCAACGTGTACTTGCTGCTGCCGCCCGCGCTGCCCAGCCCTCCGTCGCCAGCACCTGGTAGTCCATCGAGCCCAGCTTCAGGCCCAGCCCGGCCCACGCGTCAAAGTGGTTCTTGGTCGTGACCGTGCCGCTGCCGGGCCGCGGCGTGCGCCGCTGCGAAATGTACTGCGTAAACGTCGTGGTGCCGGCAATCGACGGCTGGTTGACCTGCGTGTGCTTCCAAATGTCGTACGTCGAGCCGTCGCTGTAGACGGTGCCGACCTTGGTGCCCTGCGCCGAGCCCTTGTTGTCGGAGGCGTACTCGGTAATGTAGTACTCGACGAGCGGGCTGCGCGACCAGCCGTAGACGGAGACGAGGACGGTGCCGCCGGAGCGGGTGGTGGAGCCGTCAAACGTGATGTTTCTGAGGGCGTTGGCGAGAGCGTCAGCGAGTGAAGGGAGGAAGAATGACAGGAGGAGGGACAGCGAGCGAAGCGAGGAAGAGAGAAAGGAGCAAGGACAGCGAGCGAAGCGAGGAAGAAAGAAAGGAGCAAGGCAGCGAGCGAAGCGAGGAAGAAAGAAAGGAGCAAGGACAGCGAGCGAAGCGAGGAAGAAAGAGAGGAGCAAGGACAGCGAGCGAAGCGAGGAAGAAAGAAAGGAGCAAGGATAGCGAGCGAAGCGAGGAGGAAAGCGAAGAAGAAAAGGACAGCGAGCGAAGCGAGGACGAAAGAAAGCGAGAACACAACAACTTACCGGTGGTACCCGTCTTCCAGCCCTTGCCGACGACAAAGTCGTCGGCACCAGAAAGGTCACGGAGTAGCCCTTGCTGCCGGGGCTGAAGTTGACATTGCCGCCCGTCTTGTAATCCTGGTTGTAGTCCTGGCGGGCCTCGAGAGGCGATGCGGCAGCGCCAATGACAAAGTCGGGCGCGTCCGTCTCGACTGTCTCGACCGTCTCGACCGTAGGGGCTGCCAAGGCGGCCGAGACGGCCGATGCGACAAGGGCCAAGTACTTGATGGCGACCATGTTGTTTTGGGCGTGAAAAGATGGAAAAGCCTGGATGGACGATACTAAAGAGACTGAAGAGACTGAAGAGACTGAGAGACTGAGAGACTGGAGAATAGAAAGAACAAGCATCACAAGACAAGACGCGGCGCCAAGGCGTGCCTCTCGGCCCTTTATAGTATTCCATGCTTCCAGTCTTGCTTCGTCCCTTCTCCTGGATCCTTTCCGTGATGCTCCCTTGGCTATATCATGGGCTATATCGTCAGGGAGAGCCTCATTGCTGGACTTGTCCCATTTCCGTCGTGCCCCATCCATGAGTCTGTTGACCGGCTGAATAGGAGAGAATGATCGACTGTCATGGACCCCATGTTTTACTTGCTTTATTGCGGGTGCCATCTTACACACATCCATGAGATACAATGCCTGGAGATGCACAGCAGCTTAAGTTGGCACGGCAGATCTCTCCACTCTTCATAGCATGGAGCAGCTCTTCGTACGCTGGGACGATCGGAGAAAGCCAGTCTCCGTATCGCGGTGATCCGAGCGCCTCACCTGGCCTTGTCTCTTCGATGCGTTCTATGCCACACTCGTATTCGGCTCATTGTGTGCCACTCAACCCCACAAAGAAAGGCAGGGCAGCATCGTGAGTGTGTCGGACCACAGCCGGCCAGCCGATCGTTCCTCATGCTTGCAGCCGTAGTTCCGGTGGACTTTGTGACCGTGGCGCACAAGTCCGCATTGACTCTCCTCTCATTTCCGTTTCTTGCCTCCTCACAGTCTGGTTGGTGTCCATTTCCTAAAGAGCCGTCGATCCACACCTGGTCTGCTCCTCACTCTCAAACGAAGGCATTCTACGAGTATGGTCGGAGGTCCCGACGAGACAGCTGAGATCCATGGTAAGATGGCACATGGCAAGGTGCCCACCCTCGTATCCAGGTGGATTTGTCACAAATCTGATTCCCGTGCCTCCATGTTGCAGGGTTACTACAGCATCGCGTGTTCCATTCGATACACCCGGTGGGCGGGCCCGACTCGTCCTCGGATGCCAGGGCCGAAGTCCTCGCATGGTGACGTCCTGGCAGCCGGTGCCGGCCACCTGACGACCTGGCTTTAAAATATGAACTAAATATAACGTGTATGAAACGACGATGCTGTCTAGGCTATCTGACCCAATGTAACACACATAGTTTGGAATGAGCACCGTCCAAATAAGAAGAATGGTGAATGTAAAGAAGGAGAAAATCACACCCGAAAGGGAGACTGGAAGACCATAGAGGAACACAAAGAACAATCAAACGGAGAGTACACTGTAAAACATTTACAAATAACAGTCCAGTGAGTCTGTCCACTACGTACAGTGTAAAGAGACTATGAAGACCGGAGACAAAGGAAATTCCATAGAGGACGACCGCCACATCACTCCTTGTGAGATGTAGCTTACATGGCGCCGATGGCATCCGACGGTCGACATAGTGGCGACGGGCCAGTACGGACGACACGGACATAGATGACGTAGAGGAGGCACTGGCAGTGTAAGACGCCGCCGAGCTGGTAGGAGCGGCGGAGCTCGAGGTGCCGAGCTAGAAGCATCAGTGCTGGAAGCAGCAGAGTTGGACGAGGTTGAGGTGGCCGAGCTGGATGCATCAGTGCTGGGCGCAGCAGAGTTGGAGGAGGTGAGGTGCGAGCTGATGCATCAGTGCTGGAAGCAGCAGAGTTGGACGAGTTGAGGTGGCCGAGCTAGATGCATCAGTTGCTGGAGCAGCAGAGCCCGACGAGGTTGAGGTGGCCGAGCTGGATGCATCATTGCTGGAGCAGCAGGTGGAGAGGTGAGGTGGCCGAGCTAGAGCATCATGTGCTGGGCAGCAGAGCGGACGAGTTGAGGTGGCCGAGCTGATGCATCATTGCCGGAGCTAGCAGTTGGAGGAGGTTGAGGTGGCCGAGCTGGATGCATCATTGCTGGACGCGCAGAGCGGAGGAGGTTGAGGTGGCCGAGCTGGAATGCATCATTGCTGGCGCAGCAGAGCCGGAGGAGGTTGAGTGGCCGAGCTGATGCATCATTGCTGGAGCAGCAGAGCCGGAGGAGGTTGAGGTGGCCGAGCTGATGCATCATTGCTGGAGCAGCAGGAGCCGAGGAGGTTGAGGTGGCCGAGCTGAGATGCATCATTGCTGGGAGCAGCAGAGCCGAGGAGTTGAGGTGGCCGAGCTGATGCATCATTGCTGGACGCAGCAGAGCCGGAGGAGGTTGAGGTGGCCGAGCTGATGCATCATTGCTGGGCAGCAGAGGAGGAGGTTGAGTGGATGCCAGCTGATGCATCATTGCTGGCGCAGCAGAGGAGAGGTTGAGGTGCCGAGCTGAGCATCATTGAGGTGGCAGCAGAGCGGAGAGGTTGAGGTGCCGAGCTGAGCATCATTGCTGGAGCAGCAGAGTTGGAGAGGTTGAGGTGCCGAGCTGAGCATCATTGCTGGAGCGCAGAGGGAGAGGTTGAGGTGGCCGAGCTGGATGCATCATTGCTGGAGCGCAAGCAGAGTGGAGGAGGTTGCAGTGGCCGAGTTGGAGCTAGCATCATTGCTGGAGCAGCAAGCCGGAGGAGGTTGAGGTGGCCGAGCTGGATGCATCATTGCTGGAAGCAGCAGAGCCCGAGGAGGTTGAGGTGGCCGAGCTGGATGCATTTTTACTGGACGCAGCAGAGTTGGAGGAGGTTGAGGTGGCCGAGCTTGATGCATCATTGCCGGAAGCAGCAGAGCCGGATGAGGTTGAGGTGGCCGAGCTGAGCATCATGCTGGCAGCAGAGCGAGAGGTTGAGGTGGCCGAGCTGAGCATCATTGCTGGACGCGCAGAGGGAGAGGCGGAGAGGTTGAGGTGGCCGAGCTGATGCATCATTGCTGGAGCAGCAGAGCCGGAGAGGTTGAGGTGGCCGAGCTAGAAGCATCATTGCTGGAAGCAGCAGAGCGAGGGGTTGAGGTGGCCGAGAGCTTGAGCATCATCTGGCGCAGCAGAGCGGAGGAGGTTGAGGTGGCCGAGCTGGAAGCATCATGCTGGGCGCAGCAGAGTTCCGGAGGAGGTTGAGGTGGCCGAGCTGGATGCATCATTGCTGGACGCGCAGAGCGGAGGAGAGGTTGAGGCTGGCCGAGCTGGAGCATATGCTGGCGCAGCAGAGCGGAGGAGGTTGAGTGGCCGAGCTGATGCATCATGCTGGGCAGCAGAGCCGAGAGTTGAGGTGGCCGAGCTAGCGCAGAGCCGAGGAGGTTGAGGTGCCGAGCTGAAGCATCATTGCTGGCGCAGCAGAGCGGAGGAGGTGAGGTGGCCGAGCTAGAAGCATCATGCTGGAAGCGCAGAGGAGCGCGAGGAGGTTGAGGTGGCCGAGCTGGATGCATCATTACTGGACGCAGCAGAGTTGAGGAGTTGGAGGTGAGGCTCGAGCTTGATGCATCATTGCCGAAGCAGCAGAGCGGAGGGTGAGGTGGCCGAGCTGATGCCGGCATCAGCCGGAAGCAGCAGAGCGGATGAGGTTGAGGTGGCCGAGCTGAGCATCAGGCTGGCGCAGCAGAGCCGAGATGAGGTTGAGGTGGCCGAGCTGGATGCATCATGTGCTGGACGCAGCAGAGCGGAGAGGTTGAGTGGCCGAGCTGAGCATCATGCTGGCGCGCAGAGGAGAGGTTGAGGTGGCCGAGCTGATGCATCATGCTGGACGCAGCAGAGCGAGAGGTTGAGGTGGCCGAGCTGAGCATCATGCTGGGCAGCAGAGCGGAGGAGGTTGAGGTGGCCGAGCTGAGCATCATGCTGGGCGCAGCAGAGCGGAGGTTGAGGTGCCGGCTGAGCATCATGCGGCAGCAGCCGGAGAGGTTGAGGTGGCCGAGCTGGATGCATCATGCTGGAAGCAGCAGAGCCGGAGGAGGTTGAGGTGGCCGAGCTGATGCATCATGTGCTCGGAAGCAGCAGAGCCGAGGAGGTTGAGGTGGCCGAGCTGGATGTGTCAGTGCTGGACGCTGCAGAGTTGGAGAGAGGTGCCGATGAATCATTGGCGGACCCTGAGGAGGTTGAGTGGCCGAGCTAGATGCATCATTGCTGGGCAGCAGAGCCGAGGAGGTTGAGTGGCCGAGCTGAAGCTCAGCTGGGAAGCAGCGCAGCGAGAGTTGAGGTGCGAGCTGAGCATCATTGCGGGAGCAGAGCGGAGAGAGTTGAGGTGGCCGAGCTGATGCATCATGCTGGGCAGCAGAGGGAAGCGAGCTGAGCATATGCGGCGGAGGAGGTTGAGGTGGCCGAGCTGGATGCATCATTGCTGGCGCAGCAGAGCGGAGAGGTTGAGGTGGCCGAGCTGATGCATCAGTGCTGGGCAGCAGAGCGGAGAGGTTGAGGTGGCCGAGCTGAGCATCATGCTGGACGCAGAGCGGAGAGGTTGAGGTGGCCGAGCTGGATGCATCATGCGGGCAGCAGAGCGGAGAGGTTGATGGCCGACTAGCTCATGCTGGGCGCAGCAGGTTGAGGTGGCCGAGCTGAAGCATCAGTGCTGGGCGCAGCAGAGCCGGAGGAGGTTGAGGTGGCCGAGCTAGAAAGCATCAATTGCTGGAACGCAGCAAGAGCCGGAGAGGTTGAGGTGGCCGAGCTGGATGCATCATTGCTGGACGCAGCAAAGCCGGAGGAGGTTGAGGTGGCCGAGCTGGATGCATCATTGCTGGAAGCAGCAGAGCCCGAGGAGGTTGAGGTGGCCGAGCTGGATGCATTTTTACTGGACGCAGCAGAGCGGAGGAGGTTGAGGTGGCCGAGCTGATGCATCATGCTGGAGCAGCAGAGCCGGAGAGGTTGAGGTGGCCGAGCTGATGCATCATGTGCTGGCGCGCAGAGCGGAGTGAGGTGGCCGAGCTGAGCATCATTGCTGGACGCGCAGAGCGGAGAGGTTGAGGTGGCCGAGCTGATGCATCATGCTGGGTGAGTGCGAGCTGAGCATCATTGCTGGGCGCAGAGCGAGGGGAGTGCGAGCAGAGTGGCCAGCAGAGCCGGAGGAGTTGAGGTGCCGAGCTAGAGCATCATTGCTGGAGCAGCAGAGCCCGAGGAGGTTGAGGTGGCCGAGCTGGATGCATCATTACTGGACGCAGCAGAGTTGGAGGAGGTTGAGGTGGCCGAGCTTGATGCATCATTGCGGAAGCAGCAGAGCCGGAGAGGTTGAGGTGGCCGAGCTAGAAGCATCATGCTGGCGCAGCAGAGCCGAGAGTGAGGTGGCGAGCTGGAGCAATGTGGAGCATGCAGAGCCGAGAGGTTGAGGTGGCCGAGCTGATGCATCATTGCTGGAGCGCAGAGCGAGAGTTGAGTGCCGACTGAGCACATGCTGGCGAGGCGAGGAGGTTGAGGTGGCCGAGCTGGATGCATCATTGCTGGAGCAGCAGAGCCGGAGAGGTTGAGGTGGCCGAGCTGATGCATCATGCTGGCGCAGCAGAGCGGAGAGGTTGAGGTGCCGAGCTGATGCATCATGCTGGAGCAGCAGAGCGGAGAGGTTGAGGTGGCCGAGCTGATGCATCATGCTGTGCCGAGCAGCGAGCAGCGAGGGAGAGGTTGAGGTGGCCGAGCTGATGCATCATGTGCTGGACAGCAGAGCGCGGAGAGGTTGAGGTGGCCGAGCTGAGCATCATGCTGGACGCAGCAGAGCCGGAGGAGGTTGAGGTGGCCGAGCTGGATGCATCATTGCTGGACGCAGCAGAGCCGAGGAGGTTGAGGTGGCCGAGCTGAGCATCATGCTCCGGAAGCAGCAGATCCGGAGGAGGTTGAGGTGGCCGAGCTGGATGCATCATTGCTGGAGCAGCAGAGCCTGGAGCAGCATGTGCGAGAGGAGGTTGAGGTGGCCGAGCTTGATGCATCATTGCCGGAAGCAGCAGAGGCCGCAGACGAGAGTTAGGATGAAGCTGCACATGCGAGCGCAGAGCGGAGAGGTTGAGGTGGCCGAGCTGATGCATCATGCTGGCGCAGCAGAGGGAGGTGAGTGCGAGCGGCGCGAGGTTGAGGTGGCCGAGCTAGAGCATCATGCTGGCGCAGCAGAGCCGGAGAGGTTGAGGTGGCCGAGCTGGATGCATCATTGCTGGACGCAGCAGAGCCGGAGAGGTTGAGTGCCGAGCTGAGCATCATGCTGGCGCAGCAGAGCCGACGAGGTTGAGGTGGCCGAGCTGGATGCATCATTGCTGGACGCGCAGAGGGAGGAGTTGAGGTGGCCGAGCTAGAAGCATCATTGCTGGGACGCAGCAGAGCCGGAGAGGTTGAGGTGGCCGAGCTAGAAGCATCATTGCTGGACGCAGCAGAGCCGGAGCGAGGTTGAGGTGCCGAGCTAGAGCATCATGCTGGCGAGCGAGGTTGAGTGCCGAGCTGAGCATCATGCTGGGCAAGCCCGAGGAGGTTGAGGTGGCCGAGCTGGATGCATCATTACTGGAGCGCAGGAGGAGGTTGAGTGGCCGAGCTGATGCATCATGCTGGCAGAGCTGGCGGCGAGCTCAGCAGCAGCAGAGGAGAGGTTGAGGTGGCCGAGCTGGATGCATCATTCGGCTGCAGAGGAAACGCTGCCAGAGGGCAGGAGAGTTGAGGTGGCCGAGCTGGATGCATCATTGCTGGACGCTGCAGAGTTGAGCGAGTGAGAGTTGATGTGGCCGAGCTGAATGCATCATTGCTGGAAGCAGCAGAGCCGGATGAGGTTGAGGTGGCCGAGCTGGATGCATCAGTGCTGGGCGCAGCAGAGCCGGAGGAGGTTGAGGTGGCCGAGCTGGATGCATCATTGCCTGAAGCAGCAGAGCCAGAGGCGGTTGAGGTGGCCGAGCTGGATGCATCAGTGCTGGCGCAGCAGAGCCGGAAGCAGCAGAGGCGGAGGAGGTTGAGGTGGCCGAGCTTGATGCATCATTGCCGGAAGCAGCAGAGCCGGATGAGGTTGAGGTGGCCGAGCTGGATGCATCAGTGCTGGGCGCAGCAGAGCCGGAAGCAGCAGAGGCCGGAGGAGGTTGAGGTGGCCGAGCTAGAAGCATCAGTGCTGGGCGCAGCAGAGCCGGGCGAGGTTGAGGTGGCCGAGCTAGAGCATCGGGCAGCAGAGGCGAGTGAGGTGCGTGAGGTGGCCGAGCTGAGCATCATGCTGGGCAGCAGAGCGGACGAGGTTGAGGTGGCCGAGCTGATGCATCATGCGGAGCAGCAGAGCCGAGAGGAGGTTGAGG
>JADMNG010000083.1:0-48851 GCA_016097075.2 Sporothrix phasma | reverse complement strand
GGCCCTTTGTCTGTTCGATGTCTTTCTTTTCGATGCCACACGACAAGGCGGGGAGGCGTATGGAGTAAGGGCGTGCGTATGCCGTTGCGCTTGTAGCTTGCTGTTTGCTGCTTATTGCTTGCTGCTTGCTGCTTTGGCTTGCTGCTTGTAGCTTCATTCTCCATTCTTCTTGCTTCTTGCTTCTCTTGGTGCTTGGTGCTTATGGCCGGCGGCTGCATCTCGGGGGCAAGACGCTGTCTTTTCCCGATCGATGACGCCGTAATGAGATCAGAGGGCGTCGCTAGGAGGCTTCGCCAATCAAGAATGCGCACACAGCCATGTCCCGTCCTTTGACGTCCTTTGTCGTTTGAAGCGTCGGTGCGATGGCGTGCGCAAAAAGGTCTGCGCAATCATTCTGCCTCTGCATCTCCGCCTGGCATGACGACATGCGAGGTTGGCCTCCTTGGCCCTCGCCGCTCTGCGTCGTCCCATCCATCCCAAGTACGAACTACGTAACCCGTCCTCGGGCCAGCTCCTGTGCATAAATAGAGGACAGCACTCCCCCATTTTGTACTTGCCATGCTCTGCTCATCATCCCATCATCCCCTTCAACTACTACACCACAACATCTACACATCATGTCTTCCATTGTCAACAAGATCAGGACGTTGTCCAGGACAAGACCCACGGCGGCAGCAGCGAGAGCAACGAGGGCTACAACGGAAGCAAGAACCAGCAACTCTGCCGGCTCCACCCCTATGACTCGTCAACCGCGCGTCAGCAGGCAGCCGCGGCCGGCGCGGGCCACCACCCGTAGCTCGGAGCTCCCGGCGTACGGCGACGACGCCTACGCCACGGGCGGTGCTGGTGCCGGTGCCGGTGCCGCTGGCGGTGCTGGCTTCGGCCGCGAGTCTGGCTCAGGCGCAGGCTCCGGTGCTGGCCGCACTACTGCGGGTGCCGGCAGCGGCGGCGGCCTGGGCAGCGGCGTTGGCAACGACTACCGCACGGGCGCCGGCAACGGACGCTACCTACGGCTCGACCGGTGTCGGCGGCACTGGCGGCCGCCCGAACCGGTGTCGGCCTGGATGAGCAGCGCCGGCGGGGCGTGAGCGGCAGCTCTGGTCTCCGCGACACGTCTGGTCTGCGCTCGGGCGCGACCACGGACGAGTTTGGCACCATTGGCGGCCAGAGCGGCGCGGGCGCCCGCGCCGACGAGTTTGGCAGACCGGCTCGGGCACAGGTAGTGCCGGCCAGGTAGTTGCCGGGCCAGGGCAGGGCCAGGGCCAGAGCGAGTTGGCGCCAGGGCCAGAGCGAGTTTGGCAGCGCCGGCACGGCCGCGCACCACCAGGGACAGCACCACCAGCCTCGCACCACCAGAGCCAGGGCGCACAGGGCCAGAACTTCCAGAACCTGGAGGGCACCGGCCGCGGCGGCTACACCGGCGGCGATACCGGCCGCTACGAGGGCAGCACCACGAGCGGTCTGGCTGCTGGTGCCCGGAACACGGTGGAGGGCAACAACGGCGGCCTCGGCGGCAACGTCCGCCAACCTCGAGGGCAGCGGCCGTGGCGGCTACACCGGCGGCGATACCGGCATGTACAGCAAGGGCAGCTCCGGCGGCAACTACCCGTAAGTGGTGAGTTCTTTTGTCCACGAAGCGGCCCGACGCTGGCCGTGCGCCCTCTGACGGTAACCTCATGACCGTGTGCTGACCACTCCCGCAGGGCTGGCGCCACTGGCACGACTGGCGTGACGGGCACGACTGTGCGACTGGTGTGACTGGTTCGACTGGTGCGACTCGCACACCGGGCTTTGAATGCTACATCTGGCACGGCTGGCTTGGCGGACGCGACACCGCGATCCCACAGACGCTTCCCAAGTGCCGCCCTCTGTGCTCCAAAAGCACGTCGGCGACCCGGTCCAGCTGCACGACGACGGGGCACACGACCGCGTGCGCCGCAACAGTTCGGTCACGGCCCAGGAGTCGTTCCGGGGAATCTAAGGGATCAACATCCAGGAAGGAAACGGATGTGGCGCTAGTTTTGATTTTGCCTCTCGAGACTCTTCTTCATAGTGAAGAACAGAAATAGAATTCAATGGCATCAATGCATCATCTGCATTGAAATGCCCACCACACCACCGTCACCACAAACCGCAGTCCATGTAGATCGTCACTCGTTTTCCTGTGAAATGGCACTATGACGTCGTGCCTGAAAAAGTGATGTCATAGATCACGGGAACATGCTGACAACCGCTTCTGACGACGAATGCGCTCCAAATCCAGCTGACGTACCACGTGATAGCTTCGTCCTCCAAGCACCTTATCTTATCGGCTCCGCACACCCGTGTTTTGTGCACGACGCATCTTCTGCCTGCATTGTTGGACTCGTATTGTGCATGTCGCCATCGCGGTACATCTTGCCGCTGGTGTTTTGCAGGAGCCAGCTAAAGATTCGCCAAAGACACGCTGCCGCTGCCGCCTGTTTCACTGCCGCATGCTCAGTTCCTTTGGCACACGACATATACCTTGGCCACGACGACGGACTCGCGCCAGTGGCAGAACCATGCGACGGAGTGATGCGACCTGGACTCGACACAAGACACCCTCCGTTTTCGAGCGACGGATTCGATCAAGACACCCCGTGACAGTGACACACGAGACGACGCGGCGCGACATGGCCTCTCAACCCTTGCGCATGTTTGGCCGCGGCGGCTCGTCGTCCACGCACCCCACAGACGCGCCGGCGCCGGCATCGCTCGCGCGTGCTCTGTGGCAGCGGCGGGTGCCGTTGATCCATCACGCACGCGGCCTCGGCAGCCCTGAGACCCAGAAATCGTCGCCGCGGACAAGACGGCGCTGCCTCGAAGCTGCCGCCCTTTTATGCGACGTCCTGTGCCCCGCTTCGGCTACCTGGCCCAGCTGCTGCGCGCCTGCCGCCTTCTTCGGCCGCCCCTGGCTCGAGCTTTCCCATTTACGAGGACGTGCCCCTGCGCAACCTGCCCGTCGGCCTGCTGCTGGACCTCTACCGCCCGTCACGCTGCAGCCGGGCACGGGTGCAGCCGACGGCCGGCCCGGTGCAGGGCACATGACGCCCTGGCGTCTGGTCGTGGCCGACGGCGCCGCCTGGCACCTGGGCGACACGTTTCTCAACAATGCCAAGGAGGCCGACTATGTGCGCTATGGCAGCGCCAAGCAGATTATGAGCCTGTCCAAGGCCAACACGGAAGCCCTCTGGCACGCCGTGCAAGACAACGACTATGCCGCCTTTGCCCGCGTCAACCATCTGCTGCTCAACGCCCCACCCCGCTGCGCCACATCCCGCTGCGCCTCTACATCCCGACGTCCGCGCCGCCGCCGAGTCGACGGACAACGCGGCCGCCGCCACGGCCCGGCCTTTGACACCGGGAACGTACAAGGTCATGCAGGCCCTCGTGCCGCCTCGGACAAGCAGCCGTAAGTCTTCCCTCCTGGGTCTTGGGTCTCGTGCTCTGGCGCCACAGCACGACCCGCCGCACAACACACATCCTAACCTGTCCCAGGTCAGCTGCAGACACTGGGCCCGGCGCTGCGCAGTCTGCTGCCGCTGCTGTTTCCGAGCAGCCGCGACCCTGTGCTGGCCAATGCCATTCTGCACGGTGCGCCGGTGCCGTTCAGCGCGCCACTGGAGGAGCTGATGCGGGAGGCCGCCTACCCAGACGGCTGGCTGTGCCTGATTGTCGTTCTGCTCTAACGGGACCTTTGGCTCTTTGCCCTTCCCTTGTCCTTTTCACGTTCCGGGTCCAAGACGCTGCAGATGGAGCGAGCAGATCTCCAGACGGGACCGGGCCACCGTGTCGTTGTAGGACATGACACAACGAAGAAGGTATACAAATGGATTTCCATGTGTGCGTATGTATTTCGTCCACGCTGTGCACGAACAAAGGACGGCCGGGGGCCAAAATTGAGACAACACTACACAACATGATGCACAGGCGCTGGCTCGAAACATGGAAAAGACGAAAAGATGCACATGGGAAGAATGCGGCCCATGCCTGTTCAGTCCGCCAAGGGCATTTTTGTTGTGCTGCTTGCTAATAAAAATAATAAAAATAACGAGAAACAAAGAAGAGTAAAAGTTTTGAAACGTGGTAAGAAGAGATCCTAGCTGACAAAATAGAACAAGAGAGAGTGCGAGATGACAAGCCAGCCAAATTTCAAAAAAAATCTAAATTTAATTTTACCCAAAACGTCGAGGCATGAGGAAAACGCACATGACAAGAGAGAGTGCGAGATGACAAGAGAAAGAAGCCAGTGTTGCCGTCAGCCAAACGGCCGCCGGTCAAACGGGGGAAGGTGATGAGGGAAGCCCAGCTCGTTGGGCGTTGTCGGTGTCTTGACCGGCGCAGGTGGGCCAAACGACCTCCCGGGCAGGTGGGCCTGGCTGGGACTGGGCATGCTGCTACTGCCGCCGCCGCCGCCGCCGCCGCCGCCGGGGCCCCCGGCCAAGGCCATCGGCGGCGGCACAAAGGTCGGCTGCACGTGGCGATGGAGCAACCCCGGCGGTGTGTACTGAGCGGGCGATCCGGTCATTGGAGACATTTGCATGGGCGAGCCATCGTGGTAGCTGTTGGCGTACTGGGCGGGCGCCCCCGACATCGACGCCGTTGCTGCCATGGCCATTGGCAGCGGCGGCGGGCCAAGCGGCGGAACCCGGACCGCGTAGCTGGACGCGGGCTGAGACGTCGCCAGTGACGGTGGCGCCGGGGCCGCCATCGTCTCTGCCGCGGAGCGGAGCAGCCGGGTCCACCATGTATGGGTGAAGCTCCTGCATCTGGCTAATGTTTGCGCCCAGCATCGTCAGCTGCGGGTCGCTCGACGTGTACATCTTGGAGGCTTCGCTGGGCAGGCCCTGGGTCACGGGCAAGTTGTGCGCCTGCACGATGCACACGGGGTTGGCCATGCGCATGTCGTACAGGCCCCGGAGGATGCGCAGGTCGTAGCCCAGCGAGCTCGACGGCTGCGAGACAATCTCAAAAAAGGCAATGGTCTTGCGAAACAGCTCGTCGACAAGGTCTTTCGAGATGTAGCGACCGAGCACGGGGTCGCGCTGGATCGAGTCGAGGATCAGACAATTGCCCCACTGGCATGCGCTGTGCCAAACACATTGGTAATGATGAAGCGGCGCTCGGCCATGCCGTGGAACGCGCGCGTGCTCTCAATCAGGGCCTGAATGCCACGGCGCGCCAGTGCAATGCTCTTGGGCGAGAAGGGCTGTTGTCGTTCTCGGGGTGGACCGACGGACCGGCAGGCAATCCGCCCACGGGAATCTCTTCGAGGTCCGAATACGCCGGTGAGGGCGAATCCTCCGCGGCCTGCGACTCGGACTCTGCCGTCGTCTTGGTCTCTTGGTCCATCTCGCCCTCTGCCCTGTCCGCCTGGCCATTCATGGCCCCGTGCCTGGCGCTGGCAGCCGGCGGCTCTTTACTGCCCGCCCTTTCCTCGCTCTTCACTCGCTTGAAATGGTTGATTTCGAGAATGCGCCGCACGTAGAAGCGGTGCACAATGACTGCGCGCCCAGTACTTGGCGCGCAACCGCGCGTGTAGAATGTCACTCGGCGGCGGGTCCGTGTCGTTGAAGGCGAAGCGTGCAGGCACCCACGTGTGCGTGGAAAGCAGACCCGAGTACATCTCAATGGACTTGAAGTTGGGCTCGCCGTTGAAATCACCATGGTACAGGGTCTTGTGGATGTCATTGAGCTGGTTACGCAGGTACAGCTGGGCAGTGTAGCTCTCCAGGACCCTTGGCTGACGCCATGCCTGGCCAAAATGTCGATGCGTGGGTAGGGGAAGTGCTTTTCGTACTGTAGAATGCCCGACGGCGGGAGGTGCAGCTCAGCCAAGATGTCGCTCTCCAGCTGCAGACACGACCAGTATGCAAGGAGGAACGGGTTGTCGCGGTGCTGGATGTTCATTTCTTCGGGATCTGTTTCAGCTTGCCGAACTCGTCCAGCTTGCCCGAATGCTCCTCAAGGTAGACGCGAATCGTCTTGAAGCGGTGCATGCTTGGGCGCATAATGGCGAGCAAAAGACGGCCAGCAATCGCAACCGCCTCCAGACTCTCAATGGGCCGGCCCAGCTGGCCGTAGTACAGGCATGCCACAATGTGAATCCACACGTGCTTAAGCTCACGACCGGATCCATGGCAACCGATGATTTCCATGGCCGCCGCAAAGTAGTCCAGACCGGGAATCTTGTTCGACGTTGCGCTGCGCCGAGATACCCGTCGGCCCGCCGCGGCCGTTTCCTCCCGTGGCCGACCCGGCGCCGCTTGAGCTCGGTGGCAAAAAATGACCGCCCCCGGCTGCAGCACTACCGGGACATTGGCCCATGACATCGGTCCACCGCTGCTAAACGACTGGCTGCCGCCACCCTGCATGGACGTGCGCGGCTTGGGGTGTAGCCCAGACCCATTGCGGCGATGCAGATGGCGATTCACGCACAGATGGCGCGGGCGAGTAGCCGTTGTGTGGGTTGACATTGTAACCGTGGATGTTGGCATCGGCGAACACGGGCGACGGCTGGGATGAATGAGAGCCGACAGGAGGCGGTGAGTCGGATCCAGAGTCTCGGGCACGACGTCGGGAAGCCGCCCGTGTTTGAACAGGCAGATCTTGCCGAGGGCCAAGATGGCGAGCACCAGTGCACTTTCCGCATTGCGGAAGGGCATGCCCGGCCGCAGAGGCATGGTGGGTGCATCGGGGTGCTGCCTGTGCCACTCGGTCCTGCGTAGCTACCCTCGGGAAAGGCGACCGCTTCCGTTTGAGACAGCCTTCAGCCGTTGGCGAGGGGGCCTGTGGCATGTCGGGGGTGCCCGCAAAAGCGGCTATGGGAGCGCGGGACGGCGCGCCCCGCGCGGACCTGCCTGTTTGGGACGACGAAGAGCGGGGGAGGGTGTCGAGGAAGAGGGTGACCATGGCTTGCAGAGGTTTGGGGTTGATAATGGGGTGTATGTTCTGTATGTTGGCCTCGTAGCTCTTGACGTATGTCCATACTGTCCTGGGTTCGAGGTCCAGCTCAACGCTGTTGTATGCGCTGTACAGCCCCGGTGGGCCCCAGCCGCCGAGCTGGCCCCAGATCTCGCCAGGGTAGCGCACGGGCCCCTTGCCTTCTTCGTAGCTGCCACCACTGCTGTTGTTGCTGACGCTGCTAGGGCCGCGCTCCATCGCGATGCTTGTGTCCGCCTGGGAGCTGGTGGCATTGTGTTCGCCGACGCGTATCGTCATCTTCTGGTCGAACCCCTCACCACGGCCCATGAAGCGGATCGAGCCACGCTGCTCTTCCTGGCGAATGGGATACTCGGGCAGATGGCGAATGCCTTGTTCAACCAGGAGGTGGTGGACGCGCTCGCGAATGCTGGGCCACGTGAGCAGCAGGCCGGCCAGCGTAGTATGGTTGGAGGGGATGGCCGACTCGTTTGGCTTGACAACGGACCACTAAAGTCGCTGACGGCATGCAGCTCGCCCTGCGCTTCGCGCGCAATGCGCTCGGCCTCATTGGATGACAGTGGTGCCTGCTCGTGCGTTGTGTCCATGTCTAGCTCAGCCATCGGAGCGCCAGCTGCGCAGCTGTTGGCAGCTGCGGCAGCCTCCATCAGTTCGGCCGAAGAGGCGATGCCTGCGGCGCGCAGGCTCACGCCAACTGCTTCCGCCGCAGCCGCCGTGGCCGCCGCCGCGGCAGCTGCGGCAGTCACTTGCGAATGATCGGCGACAGACTTGGCCAGCTGCTGGACCGCAGACATGACTTCCTGGAACTCGTTGCGCATGGTGGTGATGCTGTCGATGAGGTCGGCGGTGACCTTGTCCTGCGGCTTCGGAACGGAGTCGCGGGTACTTGCACTCGATGTTTTTCTCGTAGCAGTTCTTGCAGGGCCTGGACTCATCACACTTGGCTTTGAGCGAGCGGCAACTTTCGCAAGCCTGCGATGCGCGCTGCATCTTCTTCTTCCAGCGGCGGCATGCGGCAGAGGATAGAGGATGTCGGCAGATTGTGGAGGGACAGACGTCTGGCTGAACATGGGCGCTTGCTGTTGCGGCGGCGGCGGCGGCTGCTGCTCGTAGTGTGGCTGCAGTTGCGGCGGCTGCTGTGACGTGGTGCGGCGGCGGCGGTTGGGACATCTGCTGCTGCTGTTGCGGGGATGGAAGCTGGGGATGTTGCGATGGATGCGGTTCTGATGACAGTGGTTGCAGCGGCTGCAGCGGCTGCTGCAGCTGCAACGGCGCAGGGCCGTGTGGGTGTTGTTGCATCGGCATCAGCGGCTGCTGCTGCATCGGGGTGGGCGGTTGCACATGGCCCATAGGGCCGGTGTCGTCGTTGGCGGGTAACTTGGCCGGTACGTGGGATTGGGCCCTTGCTGCGAGCCTTGCGGCGGTACAGGCTGTGGTGGCTGCTGCGGCGGCCCTGCTTGGTGCATGTGGCCATGCTGATGCAGCAGCTGCTGTTGTTGAGGATGCTGCTGTGGAAACGGCTGGAGTCTTGCGATGGGAGATGGTGCATCTGCAGCGGCGGCGGGGGATGCTGCTGCTGCTGCTGATGCTGCTGCTGGTGCTGGTGCGGAGGCGGATAGGGGGGGGGTAGGATGCTGAGGTTGCCCAGACGCACCCATGTTGGGGTGGGCGAGGCTGTCGAAGCTCATCGAGCGGGCGTTGTCGTTCAGATAGCGCATGTGAGGCATTGCAGACGGCTGCTGCTGGCTGCGCGTACCCGTGGCGGACACGGCCGAGCCGGGGCGGTTGCGAGACGGTCGTCGTCTACCGGCTGCGGCAGCTGCGGCTTGTCGACGCGGTCGTAGGGCGGTGCGTTGTAAGGGGGCGGTGGGAGACCGGGAGCAGCGCCGCGGCGAGCGGGAGGGAACACGGTAATCAGGCGGCGGCGGCGGCGGCTGCTGCTGCTGCTGCTGCTGCTGCTGCTGTTGCTGTTGCTGAGGGTACAAGTCTTGCTGGCGTTGATCCTGTCCGAGCGCGTACGTATCCTGCTCATGGTGTCGGCGGTCATCCAGGTGGGGTGTAAAGGTGCGCGGCTGGGAGAGCGAGTGCGGGTGCGACGGATTGTGCTGCGACAGCCCGCCGTTGGTGTTGATGCCGCTGTGCGCTGCTGGGAGCGGCGGTGGCAGAGTCGTCGTGTTTGTAAACGAGTGCGCGGACACTGGTGTTGCCGGTGCCGGCGACGAGGCAATGGATGACGAGTGGTCGTGGACAGCGGAACCAGAGACAGCAGGCCGTTTGTGTGAGGAGGACGAGCCGTCGTGCCTGAGGAGGGAGGCGCGGTAGAGGGATAGCCGGCTTGATATGGGCCGGCAGAGGAGTGGGAGGGATGCGGCTGCGGCGGAGGAGGATGTGGCAGCTGCTGATGCTGCAGGGTATAGTTCGGCGAGTGGCGAGGCGAGCGCAAGTGTGGTGAGAGCGTGCGTGGCGAGGGGAGACGCGGTGGGCGTGGTTGGTGGTATTGGAGATGAGAAGGAGGCGGCGGCGCCGCGTAGGGTTGGGGTTAGAGCTGTGCGCCGGCGTGCCGCCGAGGTGTAAGGCTGCTGCTGATGGTATTGCGGATGCGGGTGGTAGACATGGGAGGAGGAGGAGGGAAGGGTGTTGCCAGATGAACCCGTGGTCGAGAGACGTGCCTTCTTGGTCTCGGGGCCGTGGTCCATAGCTCAGAAATGCGAACCGGTAAAGGGGGGAAGAAAGAAGGAGAAAAAAGAGGTCGGGGAGGGAGGAAGGGGACCAGGAGGACGGGGGAGGTAGGCAAGGGAGGAGGAAGACACGGCTGTGACGGAGGAGTCCGAGAAGGAGGAGGGGCACAGCACAGGGTGAGAGGCAGCGGTAGAGGAGGACAAGGCGACGACCACGGCCACAAGCAGCAGCAAAGGGACAAAGACGGCAGAGGCGCACCCATTAGGCACGAGGGGGGGGGGACGGAGGAGACGGAGAGACTGGACGGTAGGTAGCACGTTGTAGTGTCAATGTCTTTCGGTCTCGCAGTCGCTCAGTTTCTCAATTCTCATGCTAGCTTCCTATCGATTCCCTCGTCCAGGTTCGCACTGCCGTTCCTGCTGAGATCCTGGGACGGGCAGACAAAGCGAACCTGCGGAGCACAAGCGTCTGGGGAGGGGGGTGCAGGTGTGAGGGGGGGTGAAGAATGGACAGCAGAAGAGGACCACGAGGGGGAGAAGAGACCAGACGGAGGGCGTGAGTGTGACTCGGCAAACAAAGGGCCAAGGAGTGTGTGAGAGGGTGCAGGCCAAGCCAGGAGACAAGAAACGGAGAGCCCAAACGACGAGAAAATCGAGATGGCGATGCAAGGCGCGCGACGGGGGCCAGTCGGCAGGCGCGCGCAAGTCGTCGTAGTAGGGTGCAGGATGGAGTATGGGGCACGTCGAGGAGCCGGGACAAAGACAGACGCCAGGCCAGGTGGTACCAGGGAGTGAGGGGGGTGGTGATACAGCTCAAAAGCTCAGATGGAAGCAGTCGACAGCGAGGATGGGCGCGGGATCGCAGGTAGCGTTGAAGGTGGAAGTCAGCGGGAGAGCGAAAAGGGCGAGCGGCATAAGAGCCGGGAGCGGTGGATTGGCGCAGCCGCGGCACACAGAGCGAGCAGGGCGTCGAGCACAGACAAGGCGCGCCAGACGGTGCGGCGCGGTCGAGATGGGTGCACAGGAGGGCAGAACGGAGGCTCGGCGCGAGAGAGAGAACGGAGATGGGAGAAGTTTGGGGTGAGGATAGCGGTGCACGGAAAAGACAACAGGGCAGAGTGGAGACGGTGCGGAGCCAGACGGGCTGGTGGTGCCCAAGTGGCAGGAGCAAAGGGCCAAAGGCTGACAGATGGGGAAGGGGCGGCGGGTAAGGCGGAGCGTCGTAGGGCAGGCAAGAACGGGCTCGAAGGGGTGAGCGCACGGAAGGAGCGACCGCCGTCACGAGACGGTGATGTCGACCTCAAAGCCAAAGGTCTCTTGCAGGTCAGAGACGAACGACAACGCCGTCAGACGCATCGAGATTGACCAGACAGCGCGCACAAGTATCATACCGCCGCTGTGCGGTGCTACAGTACTGGCGGATTCGACAACGGCGGGCAACGGTGCCACAGGAGGCCGAGGAGATGGGCAAAAACGTGGAGTGGCAGAAATTCGCCCAGACAAGGAGTCTCTGCACTCTGTACGATAGCACGTCGAGTCGCACGTCGCACATCGCACGTGCGAAGACGTACTTTGTACCCTGACCTCGTATCGTAGACTGCCGTCGCCGCTGGGAGCGCAGGGCGGGCCTTTGACAGCAAAACAGACAGACCAGGCCAAAAGTGCCTAGAGGCCGGAACGGAGCGGCCAGCCCCGTCCCTTCCTAACGGGAAAACTAGCGACGCGGCCAGCCACCGTCGCGAGGTGATGAGAGGCGCTAGTCAGAGCTCTTTCCTGTGCGCGGTGCGGTAGGTGCAGCGGCAGCGTGGACATTGAAGAGGAAAGAGTGGAGTGGGCGGAGCAGAGATACAAAGGTACAAGGTACAAGGTACAAGGTACAAGGTACAAAAGTACGAACGTGCGTACTCTGGAAGATATTTCATACTTTGAAAAACAGAGGCACACACATCAGGTCCTCTGAGAGCACTGGCGGGAGTTGCAGTCTTGGGGCTCTACTTCGTAGATGTGTCGGGTAGCCGCGGATACACGTGAGAACAAGAACCGTTTCTGACGTTTTGTCTCATGTACAGCGTACCGCTCGTACATCTTCTCTCTTCTTTTCTCTCTTTCTTTGTCTTTCTTCTTTTTTTTTACTTTTTCTCTTTCTCTCTCATTTTTCCCTCCTGAACAATACTCTGTCGCTTGACTTTTCGTTTCTTTCTGAGACAGCCCAGCCAAAAGTGTCACGACTAGGCCAGGGTCACTGTGGGGTGGGCAGCTAGCTCAGCCATTGGCAGACCATCTCAAGATGCCTGACAGAGGTGCAGCACTGTCTATCATCAGTCCAAGTAGCAAACACAATGCAGGATAAAACAAAAGCAAATAAAACGAGGCGGCTGCGTGAGGCGAAGATGGGGCCCTCAAAGAGGAGCTTCAAGGGGAGAGGCGTGGAGAGCTGTCTACCACTTCGTACAATCGCCACCATGTGGTCATGGTAGCCATGGGCAAACAAGCAACAAGCGTACTGGATACCAGGTCCCTGCTGGGACAGGATCGGCGGTAAAAGGTGGAATGGCGTGAAAATGTGCACAAGAACACTGCGTCCGAGCTTGAAGCCCTTGGTACGAAGTATGTTTGATGAGTGGCCTTTTACAAGGGCCATACAAGCTCAGGCAGTCTTCGTAGTCGATTATTTCCCTCCTCTCTCGGTACACATGTACTCCGTACGCATGCTTCGGTGGGTGGCTGGGCACAGAGACAGCCTTCTTGGGGCCACACACAGAATGGGATACAAGCAGACAAGCTGCACAAGCCCACATCCGGTGCATCTTTCAGACATGAGTACTACGTGATACAAAGTGCATACGTCTTCCAGCGCCTTCCAGGACACGGCGTCCGTGCGCCATGCATCGTGCAAACAGAGTGCCTTGCATTGCGGGTCACCATCTTGGTTGCAACGGCAAGTGGCAACTGCAAAAGAACTCATGGCCCCAAGCAGTGACCCTCGTTGCGGGTGACATTGGGCGGGAGACATGCAGCAGTTTGGCAGGTCTACGACGTGCACGTCGTACTCCGTACATGTCACTGTCATCTTCCATCAGAAAGCTCGATAAGAGGCCGGTCTTGGGTGGCTTTCCATCGGAAATGAGCCTATCGTCCCTACACCCACCTAAAGACGTGCCAAGGCCATGACGCTGGTCCACAGGTACTGAAACCAGGCCGTCCAAGCGTCCGACCAGATCTGCCATTGATCTTCCTTCTCCTCGACCCAGCTGCTATTCCTGGTACACGAAGACACCGCCCACACAGGCAAAGGCGGCGTCGGCAGCAAGGCTGCCATTGCAGCGGGTCTCCAGACATCAGGGCGCATAGCGGGTAGCGGTCATGTAGTCGAGCATTGAATTGAACTGGATTGAAAAAAAGAGAGAAAGAGATAAAAGAGAAAAAAGAGAAAAAGAGAGGAAAGAGAAAAGATAGAAAAAAAGAGAAAAAACGACTGCGGGGCTCTGCCAATATCACATCTCAAGTGATTAAACAGTCACCGCCTCTCTCGCCATTGTTTTCAGCTCCTGCTCATGCACTTTACATTCCAGCCTACAAAGTACTATCTCATGTACTACTCTACTTTGTACGAAAATCAACCTAGTGGCTTGCACAGTACGGGTATCTCGGAAATAGAGGAAAAAGAAAAGACGAAGAACGAAGAACGAGGAAAGAGGCATCTCTTTGTTCGTCTGTCTGCTCAGAGAGATCCTCACCGCCTCATTGGACCCGTTCATGCAGCCAAAAAAATTGTATGCTTCCTGGATCGGACTGCACTCGTCTCCCCCTCCCTCTCTCGATACTTGTCGCAATCACGCACCTCACGCACCTCGTGCACTGCTTGCATCGCCTCCTTGCAGCGGTGAGACACGCGACTTCCAGAAGACGTCTACGTCGTTCGGCCTGCACAGCGTTTCGCCGCTTTGAATGCACGCTTGCTCAAAAAATTGAATGAATTTGAAAAAGAAAAGATGATGCGAAAACAGCCGCCACTCCTCTTGAACACGGTCGTGGTTCAGAGATTGGGACGCGTTGTGTCGTATTGCGTATGTCGGCGCTCCTTCTCGCCTGCATTTACTGCAAAAGCCCAGTTGGTCCGGTTTTTGCTTCTTGCTTCGTTTGTCTTCCAGTATGTACATGTACGTCGTTAAAATTGCTCGCAGGGCCATCTTCCCTTTGACTCTGTGTGCATGCTCCATATGATACGGGCCTGTCTTGTCTCTCACTTCGTATGCCAAGGGAATGGCCAGGCCAACGCCGTGACGGTTCCCTTGCACAGTCCACTCTGGTGACTACAGAGTCCCATTGAAAGTGGCTGCGAGGGATGGGATCAAAGTCGGAAAAAACTGTGCCTCCGGATCCACGACTCTGGGGCCGTTTCGACAAATTTAAAAACGGGGTGATGGCCGTGATGAAACCGCGTATGACGGTAAAATGGGGGCCCGTTGCAGCACACGGGTGTCTGTGACAAATCAAAGAATAAAGAGCAATGGGGTGAGAACAACGCGTTACGACCGTCGAAACGAAGAAACATGCCTACAAACTGTGCACATCGGTGGAGAGGCAGAACAAGGATCCAGCGAAAAACCTCCAGTCGGCCCAGCTCAGACAACCAAAAGCTTCGGTCCCGTGCCTCGTTCCCTAGCCATCCTCCAGTAGTTCCCGGGCCACCGACCACTGGCTCGGTAAAAGTCGCTTTGCGCGCTCCAGGTTGCGTTGGGACTCGGGCCGCAAAATATGACATGGTCTGTTTTCTTCTTCTTGCTGTTCTCCCTCTCGAAAGGGCCTGTTTGGCCGCGCGATCGCCTTGCTCCTCTGCCTCTCCCCCTTTCCCCCTTTCCACTTTGCAATCCCGCCGCATTGGAAATGCCAGACGAGCCCGAAAACGCTAAAACCCAAAACGAGTCCCAGACAGCATGGTTGCAAAATCCGAGTGCGAGAGGTGTGCAAGTAATGTACATTCTACGACGTACAGTCTCGGGCGAGAGGGTTCCTGTTACCGTTACGGAGGCCGTTCCATCGTACCTTCAAGTCCGTGCTAGGGAGTCGAACAAGGCTCGTCGTACATGAGAGACATCTTACGTGTACAAAAGTACGAGTACAAGCCGGTCGTCAGCCAGCACGACAACAAGGTGCCCTTGAGCTTTTGATGCGTGATTCGTACAGTCATCGTACGTATCTTCCCCTGTACAGAGGCTCCTCCGGGCCGGGCCTGCTCGAGAAAGGAGCATACTCCGTACCGTTTCGCACTTTGGGGAAGAAGAACGGTGAGCTTCCCTTGCCATTCGCCGCCGTCTTTGTACAGACACCAGCCCTTCCTGTCATCTTGTCGCCCAGGTCGATATTGCTGAGTGTGTATTCCGTAATTGCCCGAGCTTCGTACTCGTACGGCCTCTGGCGAGGCTCTCATCTCCTCTCACCATTTTTGGTCATAACGGGCTCCCGGAGACTGGATCGCCCGCATCCAGGGCCAAGAAAATGAATGCCCAAGATGGGTCGAGGATGCGAGCATCTTTACCCTGTTCGAGATGTCCATTTGAATTTGTTTGTGCCGAGGTAATGGGAATGATACTGAGCACATCTGGGATACGAGCACCAAGCACTGTATTACTACGAGGTTGTAAATGAAGAGAAGCACCATGTACCAAGCTAGACGCAAAAGAGGGCATCAAACACGTGTTGATTGACACCTGGTAAAACACGCAGGCGCTTGTCTCTGCCCTTGTACCCTGGAATCGGCGTGGCCGTCGCCTTCTTTTTGTTCTTTTGCCATTTGCGCGCTGTGATGTTCGTGTGCTCTCTTTTCTACTCTCCTTGCCTCCACCGTGCCTCTGGCCTCCTGTCCCTGCCCAGCTCCCGTAAATGTTGGGCTAGGGACGGGGAGGGACGGGCAGGACCGACGGTGCAGAGGATGGGGTCATACGGGCCACCAGGCACAGAGCAGGATCGTGGACAGGGATGACCTGTGCTCGGTAGGACGATCCTGGAGAGGGGGAGAGAGACTGAGAGAGCATCAAAGTAAACAAGAATGTACTCCGCAACTATGTGCACCCATGCCAGCCAGTACATGTCCTCTGTACTCCGTGCTTCGTACTCCGTACTCTGTACATGCCGTTACACGTACTTTGATATTCTTTTCAAGAGGATCGAAATGCGTCGAAACAGGCTGGACGAGCACCCAAGGGAGTCTCGCCGCTCACCGAGGGCCACAGGTCAATCATCGACAGCGATTGGGTAGGACCCTCGGTCTGAGTCGGTCCAAACAGGCGAGAGACGAGAGGAGGCGTGTGTGAAAGAGGCGCAGCCCACCTCTGTCGAGGCAGAGCGTTTCCTTGGACGGTGAGGCGAGAAGGCGAGGTCAAGTTCAAACCGTCGCTGTGTATCCAGACACGGAATACACGCAGAACGGGACTCATGACAGCGAGAGTCGATCGCGAGGATCAAGTACTCCGGTATCTTACATGTACGTCCAGACGAGACGGTTTTGTATTTACTAGGCACCGTTGGAAGGACATCGAGATCGAATTGGCTTCGGCGTCAATGACGCCCATCACCAAGGTCTTGGGAACAGCGGTGCCTGTGAGGTGCTATGGCTACGGGTCGATGTGCTCTTTTACTGGCACATGGCGAACGGTGAGATGGTGAATAAGCTGAACAATACAATATAAAATAGAATAAAATAAATAGAATAAAATGGACATGACGGAGCAGGCAATAGCTAAACAGTAGCACAACCTCCATCGAGTTGCGGCCATCCACGCCGCCGGAAGAGGCCAGCCCGGGCGACCGTTTTGACAGTTCATCTGGAAGGTGATACACGCAACGGTCTGACAAGGCATCGTTGTACAAACACTCCCAGGGCTTTCCACAGACGTACAGTCTCCATACGGAGTACCCGAAGGATATTCATACAAAGGTTGGCAAGCCCGGAAACGGAGACGAAAGCAGGCAAGTCAAAACAGCTGCTCGGTCTTTGCCTGTCTCGCCGTCTCTGGCCGCCCGAGGACTGGTCTTGCGTCAATGTGTACTCGTAAGATACTTGTACTGTGACAACCGCAGCTGAAAAGGGGCAGCAGAGACAGCGGCACCTCCGCCAGGCGCAGTAGCGGCAAGTGGGCCACGGCATAAAGCAAGGCGAATCAGCGTGCTGTTTGAAATCTGACAAGGAATGACTAGGGAACGCCGCAAGCCCTTGTCGAGGCGAAAAGAGTTGATCCACCTGCTAGCCAGACACAAGCGTGCCGGGCGGCTGGTCCAGCTGGTGGGTTTGGCCCAGCAGACGCCAGAAATAAGGGGCGGCCTTGTCGCGCCGTCGCAAAGGCGGCGCCGGGGCGGGCCTGTCCTAGCCGAAGAGAAAGTCTGTAAGATTACCACACTCGAAGAGGCTACTTGACAAACCTTGACAGCAGCTGACCTTGACATCTGACAGCACCTGGGATTCCTGATGGCCGAAAAACGCCGGGTCAAAGGTTAAGTTGGGTGAATAGAGTCCTCTGTTCCGAGGGAGACTGCTTGGGACATGTGCATGTCAGAATACGGAGCATTACCTGTACGGCGGTCCCCCGTCCTACTACAAAGTACGAATAGACTACATTGTCAAGCTGCACATACGAGTAAAACGAGGCTGCAAATAGGAGGACGCAGTGGGCGCGAGGATCCAGGCCCGGTCTTGATGCAACCAGCGATCCTTGAAGGCGGCCGAGATGGGTCGATGGAGTGTCACGCTCTGCGCTGATTGCTTCAAATACGGAGTCTGCGCTGCATATTTCGCCTATTTTCTGGTAGACTTTAGGAGGCGAGCAACAAAAAGCAAACAACCTTGACAATGTGACGAGTCATGCTCGCCCATTAGCCTCACAGCCAACCACCACACGCGAGGTCTCCTTCACACTCGTCGCCAAGCCCAGCGACTAATCACACGGTCTCCCTCCCTGTCGTGCGTGTGGAAAAAGGCACCACCACAGCGGTTTACCTGCGAGATTTGCCTGCACGTTTCAGCTGGTCGATGCTTTTCTCTCCCAGCCCGTCTCGTTTGGTTTCTCTGCCCCGTTCCACTCTTTTACATTTATTCGTACGAGTATTGTGTACATGTACGAGTACGAGTACTTGTGCATCGTATTTCTACTTTCTTCCTTAGCCCGCCTCCACCCTTCCCGCCCGCCTCGTCCGGACCCAGTCACAGCCGGAATCGACGCTGCCGCTCGCCTAGGCTCTTGGGACCTCTTTCTTGAGCTCAGGAGCTGGCTACGACGTGAAGCCAAGTACGTAGCTGCAGGAACAGGGCTCGTCGACGAGGACAAATGGAAAATGGCCGTGAGGCGCCAGAGCCGTCGACGAGGTCGATCAAGCACGAGTGGTTGGCAGTCGTTGGTCGTCCCGATGACGATGGCGAGGCAATGGAGAGGGAGATGCGATGCGATTCGATGCAGTTCGATGCAGTTCGATGCGATGGCCACGATGCGTTCAGCGTGGAATCGTGGAGTCGTGGAGTCGTAGACGTGTGGCGGTCCTGTGAATATCTCGCTGTTTCACCTGTCTCGCTCCGCGATCGTTCTGTGCAGAGTGGATTGACGAATTCGCATGCTTGATAGGTCCGTCGGCATGTGAGGTTTGACATTGACGTAGCAGTGTGTCTCCCTTTCAGCGACAATTGGCCTCTTGTCTTGCATCCCTTCCACCTATCGCGAGTGGCAAATGGACAAAGTACATGTATCTCGAGTTTGTATGGACCACCAGCCATGTCTTGTAAGCATCCCTCGTGACAACGGCGTATTACTGAGAAAGAAACGCCGCGCTGCGAGGGGAGAAGCAACCCACACATACGAAGTAGTCAAGAACTAAAACAACCCGCACGGAGTAAAGGGGTTTGAAAAGATGAGGTTGAAAGATGGCAAGGAAGCTGGGCCTGGTGTCAGGAGCGTTGTCGATCTCGAAAGCGGCACCCAAACCTTGCCGTCCTTGGATGTTTGCCTGCAAGATACAGTATCATCCCTGTCGCCCCTTTCCATTCGCTTCCTCTCATCACGGCATCCTCGCGCTCCGAGAGCCTGTCCGAGCATGCGGGCTGCCGTTTACATCCAGCTGGTCGTCTTCCTCCGAAATGATGCAGGGTGCCATTCGCACGTTGTGCAGCCACAAGACGCTCAAGATGCCCGTACGAAGTTGGCTGCCTCGCTGTCAGCAAAGCTACTGTCAGTACAATCTGCGGGAGAGGTGGGCGAGCCGCCTCCCCGGATGGTGTCCCTCGTTGTGCCTTTCTGCCTTTCTGCCTCTTCGGACCTTTTGTTCTGTGGGCGGGAAGGACAGAGAAACAAAAGTCCGCAGAGCTGAGAGCCAACATGCCGTCTCCGCTGGGCAGACACACCACACCTCGCCCATGCTCGTATTTGCTCGCATCTACAGAGTACTGGCTTGTCGTCTTGTTGGCCCTGGCTCTTCGCCCACAGGGGGCTGAACGGTGGCGGTTCGGACCATAGATGAGGATCCTCTGGTCGTGTGGCGTTTTCCTTTCCTTGTTCTTCCACATGCAATGTGCCAACCGTTCATCCAGGCTCGTCGATTGTAGGGGCAACGGAGGATGAGCGGTCCTGGCTCGATATCGCATTGTCTTGCCTCATCAGCGTCCGACAGGTAGTTTGCTTGCCCCGTTTGCTCCTACTTTGTGTTTGTTTTCGTTGTTTCTTGTGGCTTCACGTCAAATGCCGCCCATGATGTACTCGTAACGTGTCGTCGTACCAGGACCGCCCTTATTAGCCCAGCATGACTCCCAAGACAAACGACGAGCCGGATGGGTTCCTATCCAGCAGTGTGGCAACTAGGCCAATGAATGGGTCCTAATGGCGCTCGGTATGAGTGACTATGCATTTTCCGGGTGCCTGGGCGCTGGGACCGTCAGGGACACACGGACATTTTCTCTCTTCTCTCTCTCTCCCTCTCTCTCGTCTTACGGCCGTAATATGACGCCCCTCTTTCAGGCTTGAAAAGGGGGTCAGGAGAAGGGTCAGTAAATACAGACTATTGTCTGACACCATACCAGGGTGTAAGGAGGTCGGACAGCCATCTCTCAGATGTGTGTCCTCGTTGTTCATGCAAAGAGAGATGAAGAGGCCGAGAGCTTAGAGAAATGAATGTCCGTTCACGGACCGTTGTGTCTTTCCAATTACTGAGAAACGAACCAAGAGGTGCGGGTTCAACAGGTAATAAGCAGGGATGTTTGTGGAAATGGCTACGCCCGTGCGAGACGAGACGGCTGAGGAGCACGGGTGGCGAGTGAGGAAGCATCCTCGCAAGAGATTAGGAGAAAAGACTGAGTCGGCGGCCTCATCGAGAAGTGGAACCCCTTGACCATGGTACATGTACAGTGAATTTCAGAGAAAGCGTATCGGCGGCCACATACTACGTGCTGCCGGACGCCTGGCTGTTCGATTCAGACTACTGTTGCTCTCATGCCAGTGCCCCGAGCATTCACCAACATCATTTACACAAGTCGTCAAATGCCGAGAACGATTGAAGCAAGACGGGCCTGTGTGGCGCGCTCCATGGTCTCCGTCCAGTTGGCATTTCACAGAAGCACCGTCCACCATCACGACTGGACGTATCACGACTACGTGCAGACCCCGGTTGGGATGCAATGAGAGTACGCGCATGGGTTGTGGGCCGTGCGCAGGGCCCTCGTTACACCCTCCCCCTGTCTCCCTTTGATGCTCCAGTACAAAGTATGCCGACCATGCCTCCGTCACCGAAATCGTCATGTCCGAGTCAATGCAGAGTATCTTTTGCAAGACTGAGACCTGCAGCCGCGTCTACGTCGTCGGCGCAGGCCCACACCGCTGTATGTATCGTGATCATGTCCGATTCGTATCAAATCGTGCTCGAGGCGTATGTACAGTTGATCTTGAGGATCGCGCCGCATCCAACAGAGCCGCGTCCTCGGCCGTCCTCAGCCGGCCTCGGCCTCGACTTGCAGCTTCCTCTTCTTGCTCCTCCGCCTTCTTGTCTTCTTGTCGGCCTGTTTCTGTCCCTCCTTGCCATCGTCCTCGGCGTCTTCATCGCCGTCTGCAGCTGCCTCCGTCAACACCATGGCCCGTCACGGCCCAGCACCGCCCGCCCTGCCTCCTCCAGCAGGATCCCAAACGCCAGCAGCGCGGTCTCGTCCATGCTGCGCTCGTCAATCAGCCGCCGGTTCGCCGGCAGCTGTCCTTTGGTGTGGTCACCCTCTCGGGAGCCCTCTTGGCCCCCTTTTGTCGCTGTCCTCGCCCCATTGGGGCTCGCTTGTCCAGCGCTTCGTAGTAGCGGCTCGCGTAGTGGTGCACCGCCTTCACCAGCTCGCTGGGCGGCAGCGCGTCTGCCGGCAGGTCCGCGTGCGCAAAGTACGTGTCCGTTTCCTCGTAGCGCGGCGGCGCACCTGCACTGCGAAACAGTGCCTCTTCGGGCGCGAGCTTGGCGTACCGAAACCGCGTGGCCTGGCCCTGCCACTTGGGCGAGCTGGGTTCGCGCACGCGCCTTAGGCCGGCCACGGCATCAAACACGCCCTTGCGGCGGTGGCTGAAGCGACGGCCAGTGCGTGTAACGCCAGCGCCGTGGCCCGGACGGCCCTCGGCGCCACTCTCGGATGGTGCGTCGCTGCGACTACCGCTGCGACTGCGGCCCCGGTCGCGGTGGCGGCGGGCTGCCACATCCGAGGCATCGCGCATATCAATGTCTGCGGTAGACATGGTGTTGATTCAGAGACTGGGATCGTGACCGTGATCGTGACCGTGATCGTGACCGTGATCGTGACCGTGATCGTGACGTGATCGTGATCGTGACCGTGATACGTCGATGAAGAGATTGTAGTTTCAGGCTGCTCGCCTCCGCCTATCTCGGGCACAATGCGTTGGCAAAGGATCGTGGTGGCCGGTAGGAATGAGGCATCGCGTGCTGCCAGACAAGTGCAATCAAAACGCAAGTGCAATGCGTGAGGGCAAAACAAAGAGCCGTGTTTTGGAGCTGTGAAGTCTCACGAGAGTTGGCATTTGCGCCTTTACCGTCACTGGTAAAATAAAAGTTAAAGCGGGTCGGTGGGTTCCTCCGTATCACGCTTTTAGTGCATCACGTGGTCCGCTGAACGCAGCCTTGTCGTCACAACCACAAGGAGGGTGGTGTATTTGATAAGCAAGGAATTCAGAAGACAAATCGACTCCCAGAGTACCTCAACTATCCGCACCAAGCACCTTGTCGCCATCGCCCCTCGGTCTCGCGCCCTCAGATGCATGAATGAGCTCTTGAATGAGCGGGCGGACGGCCGCCTGGGCCACAACGCCTTTGCACGGCGCGTCTGCACCGACCTGCTGCACGTGTTCCGTCCAGCGCCGCGACTCCGTTTCGACGGCGGCGAGCTGGGCACCAACATTGACGAGGACGGGCGTGGCAGCGTCTCGCGCAGCAGCCGCAATGGCCGCGACATTTGGCGCACCAGGCGGGCGTCAATGCGCTCGCCCTCGAGCGCTTCGATGGACGAATGCAAGTCGCGCCTCCGCCCCCGCCAGTTGCTGCCGTCTTCTAACATCTCTAGTATGGTCTCTGGTGGCTCCGACGCCACGATCCGCATCTGGGATCTCGAGCAGGCCAACTGGGCCGACCCGTCGAGCCACACGTTCCGCCCAGTTGCTGAGATTGCGCGTGCAGGCACCGCAGGAAACGCAAGCACGCGAGGCCCGTTTCGTCCGCAGCAGCAGCAGCAGCAGGCCACCCACATTCAGAGCAGCCACACACCCGTCCGCAAGAGCCAGGGCCACCGCTTTGGCGTGACGCATCTTTCCTTTTATCCCTTTGACAACGCCGCGTTCCTCTCGTCATCCTTTGACCAGACGCTCAAGCTCTGGGCCACGGACAGCGCGCGTCTCTCGGGCTCCTTTGACCTCGGCTCCAAGGTCTACAGCCATGCCGTCTCGCCGGTGGCCGACCACCTGCTCGTCGCCTGCGCCACGCAGCACCCGGCCGTCCGCCTTGTCGATCTGAGGTCTGGTGCCGCTGTGCAGTCGCTCGTGGCCGCCGGCCAGGTCGCAGGCGCCGTGCTGTCTGTCGCCTGGTCGCCGCGGCACGAGCACATCTTGGCCAGCGGTGCTGTGGACGGCACGGTGCGCATCTGGGATGTGCGGCGAGCGAGCGGGCTGGTAGCCCTCCTGGACCAAGAGGACTCTCTCGGCCAGGCCGGTCCGTCCGGGTCGGCTGCCCGTCCCGCCCGCGCCTCTGCCAAAGCCCACGCCGGTCCGGTCAACGGCCTCGCTTGGACCGACGACGGCGCCTTCCTCGTGTCGGCCGGCCACGACCGCCGCATCCGTGTCTGGGACATGGCCACGGGCGCCAACACGCTCGTCAGCTTTGGCCCCTCGGTGCGCAACAGCGGTCTCAGCAGCGTGCCCATGGTCCTTACACCGGCCGGCCTGACGGCGCCGCGCCAGGAGCTGCTGGTGTGGCCCAACGAATCCGAGGTGCTGGTGTTCCGGCTGCACGACGGTAGCATTGTGACGCGCCTGCGCGGCATGGGCGCCACGCAGGCTGCCGTGCGGCTGCCCGAAGCGCCGCCACCGACACAGCCCTCTCCGTCCCCGTCCGACTCTCGCCCCCGACCACCGGTGGCGCCAACACCAGCCGACCGTTCCTCGGCTCGACGCAACCGCGTGACCTCGCTGGTCTGGCGCGGTGCCGGCGGCCTCGGCAGTCAAACGGGCGGCACGGCCATGGGCGGCCGGGATGCTGTGGGTGGGCTCTACAGTGGCCACTTGGATGGGCAGATTCGGGCATGGGTGCCCTCGACATCGACATCGGCAGCCGCGGAGGAGGACGAGGACGTTGTCGAGGACGACGCCGAGGCGACACCGCAAGCCGTCGAGGAGCGGGACCGCAAACGGCGCGCCCTCGACCAGGCTTACCGCAGCCTGATGGGCACGCAAATCACGTTTCGGTAGACGTCTTTGAGAGCGCGTACAAGGTCATCCACATCAATTTGATTATCTGAACCATGGTTCCATTGCACCGTTTATGTACTTTGTACTCATTTTGTCACCGGTGTTCGTCCCGTTGTATTGTATCCTGTTGCCTGCTTGTTTTTCATAGCGTCGTATCGTGACGGAATGTTGGACGACAGTACCGCCAGTGCGATGTGAGAACCAACAGTACCCCATACCCCCTCTGCAACGATCCGGGCAGCAAAGTCCATCGCAGGCGGGTTGCCTGGCAGTACGGAGCCGCCACCATGCGCACGCCCCTTTTGTTGTCAATGCAGCTCTTATCCCGTCCTCTTCGTACGTATGTCGCGAGCCAAACCTCCACCCCACAAGACCCGAATCAAACTGGGACATCGTGGGGTATAATCACCATGGCCACTAGGCCACTGACTGCTGGCTCTGCCCGATGGCAACCATCTCCACGGCCGCGCAAGTCCCTCCATGATCCGGAGGCCAAAGGGCGAAACGGAGACGAGATGAGCGTCGGTCACCATACGTATCACACATATCCACTGCCAGTCACACTGGCAACACACTTTTCTCTTCGGATGACAGTCACGACACGAAAGGAAGAGAAACCCCGGCGACACAGCAAGTCTTTGAGTTGCACCGGTGCGTGTGTCATCAAGCCTGATCGGCTCTTGGTCGTCGTGCAGAGCATGTCGGCCACCCGCCCCATTCGTTGCAGCACCAATTCACTAGTCTCTGCGCCAGCCTTATCTACGAGACTAACGACGCCATCTACAACCAACCAACCATCCGATATGGTGTAATGGTCAACATCCGACGCTCTCACCGTCGAGCTCGGGTTCGATTCCCCGTATCGGAGCATTCAGTGCAATGAAATCTATTTTTTGCTATTTTTGGCGATGCCATCAGCCCCTTCTTCTTCGTTGTTTACCCTGCAACACCAACTGTCGGTATGATTGCACCGTTGGTGATGGTGATGATGGCGTACTCTCTGGCTTAGTCACAAGTGATGTGGCTGGCAGAAGTAGGAGGTGGCTGAAGGCCACCGAAGACTTCTGATCGGGACCCACACTAGCCAGGGGGGCGCATCGCGGGGCCATAAGGAAGAGTTCTCCACGGCGTTTTGGTGCATTTAGATTCTTAGAAGAGACAAGACCCGTTACCACCAGATCAATTGTATTGCTTCCTCATAGCCAGGAAGTCGTACAGGATCACGGTACAGTCGAACACGAATAGAAGCCTTTCCACACTATATTTTTATTTCTATCTCGGCGGTCCCATATTCAAGGAGCATTGCACTCTGTACCAGCCTGGAGTTGCGAGTTCGGTTCACCGTGGCGTTGTGTTTGGTTCTTACGCTCAAGTACTTTGCAGTGGCACAGTACTATCCTACTTCTATCGACAGCTGACTCTCTGTCTGTGTTTGCTATGAGGGTCATTCGTACGTCATGAGCAGTGTAGGCGGGTATCACATAGTTCTCACTGATCACTTCGACTGGCCTAAGTGGACGTCTTGCTGGGCTGTTGATGATTCTAGTTGCTTTGATGTGGATAGTCTCATATTTATTGTGTTTGGAATCAAATCAATATACAACACCCGCACCTTTGGTCAATAAATCGAGCAAAAATCATCTAGACCACAAAGATACAGACAACATTATATAATGATAGTGAGACAGCTATAGTTCTGCTCATGATTTCACATAAAGCAAAATGTCGCTGGCATCAAGTTGACTTTTAGTTGCGCGGCAGGCGCGACCGAGCCAATGTGGGGCTACCCGCACCTGCCATTGTCGCTGACAAGCTACAAAGTAAACGCTTCGTCTGGCTTCTTTTGCGACACTTCACCACTCCCATTCAACAACCAACCCTTGACAACCAGCAGCGCACCGGCATCATAAAACCACACCTCCGTCACAGCTCGGCGCATTCCGACATCGCGACAACCAAGCTTCTCTCGCCTGGGCCTCTCCGACGCTGCTCCGCCTGCACCGCAATTGCTCGAGGCCTCGACATCGGCCTTGAAGCAGCCCGTCTCTGGCGATGATCAGTGTGCAGACGTGCGCGGCCCCCGACGCTTAGCAGCCTGACGGCCCGCGGCACGATACGTGAGACGGCCGCTTTTTCCTCTGCATTTAGGCGTCTTACTGGGTTCTGGTTTCTGGGGTTTGGCTGTATACTACAAAAACACGATACCTTCACGCGACCTCTGTCGATGCGATTCCCTCTGCACATCAAATTCGAGAATTTCTACGTCAAGGACAGCGATACGACGCTGCCTCACCCGATCGACTTCCTCAAAAGATTGCCAGCGCATCGTCAATCTATCCACCCTAACCACAATGGCGACCCCAACAGCCATGAAGCTGGCGCCCTCCCAGCAGGGCCGGACTCCTGCCGCAGCCACACCTCCCGTCTCGACGCCCTTAGTTCACAGCACCAGCACACCGCTTTCTCGCCTCTGGGACCTAGGTCATCACCACAGAATGTGAAGAAGTCGCCTGCCAACTCGGCCACGCTCATGGGCCTGACTGCCAGTAGCAGTGGCAATCCGGGCGGCAGTGGCGGCCCTGGCAGCAATGCTGCCATGAACTACGACAGCCCGCTGCGGCCGCCATGGGCACATTGGTATGGACCTCGGCGGCTGGACAATGTCAGTGTGGTCGGCGGACTGGCCACCTGGGCAGCGTCCTCGCCGCAACGACGACGACGAGCGCGGGCGGCGGCTGCAGACGGTGCTGCACATGCTGCAGGCAAGCAAGGGCCGCGTCAGCGAGGCCGGTCTCGAGCGACTGGCCAAGTCCATGGGGCTGGAGTGCCTGTGGAGGAGGCCATGGGAGGCAGCGGCAACGACGCGCGCACGCTCGTCGTGGCCGGGTCGGCGCTGGCCCTCGAGATTGCCGTGGCCAACAACATTGTCGAGTCGGTGTCTGTGACGTTTCCCGAGTCGCGCAGCATCGTTTTGCGGCACGTCGAGCGCGCCGACAAGGTCTTGCTCAAGGACCTGCAGCTGCAGCCCGGCGAGAGCCCGCTCACGAAGAAGCTCGATCGGTTTGCCGCCAACCTGGAGACTCTGGCCGTGCTGGACAAGCTGAGCGTGGAGCCCGGGCTGAACCTGTACGAGGCGGTGGCCGGCATCTACGAGACGCTCGATCGCCTCTTCCAATGGGACCTCCAGCAGCTGCGCAACGACCCGACGCTCGTCCAGAGCGGGCCCGGCGAGCAGCGCGCGAGCAGCGCGCGCGAGGACGCGCTGGTCACGACCGTGCAGTGTGCGCGCCACGGCCGGCCGACCATGCACGAGGGCGGCCATCTGGGCCTGGGCATTGACTACTGGAAACAGATGCGGCATGTTCGGCCAGTACGGGCTGCTGCCGATGATGCTGCCGATGATGCTGCCGGCTCCGATGCCAGCACGGGCCAGACGACACAACATGGCGCATCTTGATTGGCTGTGCACCCACGAGCAATGCGCTCATGTACCCGCCGGTCCGTGTTTCCGACAAGTGGCTCTCTGACGCCATTGAAAAGCCCGACGATATTTGCTGGGCGGCAGCAGCAGCCCTGGGCAGCCGGACTTGGACTGGCTGGAGCCCGAAAACACCATTTTGCCGTCGACACAACCAGACGGCAGCAACAAGAACGAGGGCGACAATGCACCCCCCACCTTGGCCGGCGCCAAGCTTCCGGATGTGCGCTTCCATGCCGTGTTCAGCCGCCGGTCGTGCTGCCCTTGACCTTGTGGCACCAGATCAACGAGCTTGTCGGCCTTGTGCCGAGGCCGAGGCACATGCGCCGGCCACCTTTGATGCGCTGCTCTTCCCTGTGCCACCGGGCACGCAGCACGACCCGAGCGAGCCGCGGACAATCCGGCTGCGCAAGGAGGTGTCCTCTGCGGAAAAGGGCGACGAGGGCGGCAAGGGCGGCAAGGGCGCCGCCAAGATGCACCAGCACAACCTGTTCATTTACAAGCCAATCTACGGGCGTGTGCTGTCGCGAGCTGCCCTTCTCGCACCCGAGCCAGCTGGTGCGGATGTTGCCCACATTGAGGCAATACGCGTTCCTCGCCACGGTGCTGCAGAATGCATTTGGTGCAGATGCAGAGAGTGCGCCGAGCCCCCCACACCCGTCCACTACGCAAGCGCCGTCCAGACCTTTCGGCTGCCCATCCACAGCCAGGCAAAGACGTCGATCCTGTCGACGGCCGACGACGAGTTTGAGCGTATGCTGGCTCCGGCGGCGCCAAGTCGTCCAAGTCGTCCACGTCACAAACGTCGCACACGTCTCCTCTTGCTCTCAACATGGACGTTGTCCTTACGGCGCACCCGGTGCCGCGCTTGCAGGTGGTGTTCCCCTTCCGCGCGGCCACGGCAGACGTCGTTGTCGAGATTGGACCCAATGCGCAGGTACATGTGTGTCGCAAAACGTTTTCAGCGCGGACGACGACAGTGTCAACAACAACGCCGCCGAGGGAGCCGACGGTGAAGGAAAGGGCAAGGGCCGGCGTCTGTACCCGCAGGACCTGGGACGGGCACTGGAGGTGTGCGAGGACCTGGGCGTGTGGTGTGAGTGGATCCGGAGCCGTTGTTTCTATACGTGACGGACCGACGGGGATGGGAAGGGCACATGTATGAAGTAGAGGGAGAGGGACAGGACGCAAGATACAATTACATTGTCCTCCGTATCAGACACGAGCGACGAGCACGTTGACTCGTACGAGGGTTTGTAGGGTACAGCAAGCCTCGTAAGACAATACGATAAACAAGCCGTCTGTTCTTTTGTCCCTCCGTCCCTCTCTTTGTTTTGATTTGTATCCGTCCGTTTTGTTTGTCTTTCGGCGCAGACCGTCCAGGTTGAGCTTTGTTCTTATCAAGAAAAGGACAAAAAAAGACACCAAGGCAAGTCTCACGCAGGGTCGCAGTCATTTCCGTGCTTCATGCATGGAAGCTTCGTCGAAGGGCCTGCTAGCGTTCCTTGGGACCGGGTCAGGGCAGCCGGGACCCATTGCCGATGGCCGTCTCTCTCTTTTCGCAGTCTGTCTATTGTTGTCTTTTTGTTTTCCTTTTTCATTTCCATCCCACCATGACTGTTTGGTCGGCTTCCCCACGCCCAAAGAGGTAGCGGGAAACAAAGCAACACGTAAAATCAAACTGGAAAAGATGCGCAAAACGTACGACAAGAGGGACAAGGACAAACCACGGGCATCAAATAGTACAAACAACGGTGTGAGATGCTAATCTTAAAGACGCACAACGCCGAGCGGGAGCACGGGGCACAATTTAAAAAAACGGGCCACTGCGCATTGGCTTGTCTGCGAATTGCATGTTTTATGCAGAGGGAATAGGGCGAGGACGACATGGAGGACGGAAGAGACAGCCAAAAAGAAACAGGGAGCAAGTGGAAGAAAAAAATGGGAAGACAAAAAGGACAAAAGGGGGATAGAGAAGAGAGCCGACAAACGCCCTCTACTTTGTTTTGATTTTTCTAGAGGCAGATCATGAGGATGCTGGCAGAATCGGATGCTAGCTCTCCGACTCCGTGCTCCGTAGAGTTGCCCGTCTCGATAGTGATGGTGATGAATAGCACGCCGTTGATATAGGTCGCATGCATAAAACAATGAGGAGCTTACACACAGACAAACTGGAAGTGATGCCCTCGCGTCTGGGGGCTCGACGAACGGGAGGAGGGGATCTATCGAGATACGGAGTTCGGAGTAAAGCGCCACGTAGCCACGTTACGCCCCATTGTAACGAACAACAAGCGACATATCTTACCTACTTCATGTGTCACAGCTGTGTTGGAAAGACTCCCCCCAACGGTCTCCAGCAGGCACTGGCCACTCTGCAGTCGAAGGGGAGGGCAGAGGGGCAGAGGGGCGAGAACGGTGATGGATGATGCAAGGTAAACAAACAGATGAAGCTGAAGGCAGAAGAGGCCCTGATGGTGATCTTTCAGGGCGATTGGGCGGCAATAGGAGAATAGGGGGGCAATATGAGTACTTGTACTTCGTAGCGTACTCGTATGTAGACGAGCCGGGAGGAGCTGTGTGCTCCACTTGGTTGCGGCATCGCGTCGTGGATGGTGGAGGCTGTTGGCGTCGGGTAGAATAGAGAGCCAAACGGTGAAGAGTAGCAGCAAGCCAAAGCCAGCAAGCTTTCTCGGAGCCAGCATCTCCTCGCGCTCCATTGGCATAGTCGCCACCGGGACTCTGGTTCTCTTGCACGACCTGATCCTTGGTCGGGCAGTGATCGCTGGCCGGCAGGTTGGCAGCGTCGATCTGAGCGTTGGATGTCCGGGATTCCTGGATTTCCTGGATTTGCTGGATTTCCCCAGGACTTGCTTGGTCTGCCCGCTGCCGGCGTGCCTCTCGTCTGTTTGCCCGCTCTGCTGTCAGCCTACAAAGTACTTTGTAGACCTAGCGGCGGCCCATGAACAGCAGTTGGAATGGAGAGCGGTGAGTTGAAACGCTGAAGAAACAGGGTCTTTCGAAAGAGCGTGCAAAAGGGCCAGTCTGATTCTGTCTTTTTTCTTCCCAAACAGCCCGCATCTCCTGGCCATTGCACACCGCATCGTATCACAATTCCCCATATGCAGGGCGTGCAGGACGTGAGGACGTGAGGACGTGCGGACGTGCAGGACAACACAGAAAGGAATAGAAAGACTGCTCGACAAGGCAGAGTGAGAGTCCGACATCACAAACGTCCAAAAGACGCGATCAGTCGTTGCACGCGTTTTTGCTTCGTTTGCCCCTTGCCATTGTTGTGGTCAGGGTTGCGCCTGCTGGGGCTGGCGTTGCGGCCTTGTCGGGAAGGAAGGGAAAAGCGGAGATTAAAGTGGACCTAGTTGGCAGAGTGGGCCAGCGCCCTTGCCCCCAGACGCGTCCGACACGTCCTTCTTTCCTATTGAAGGAGCTAAGTAAACAACACGCGTGTCGTCACTGCACGTTCGCACTTTTCGCACTTTTCCGCACTTTTTCGCACCTGCCGCACCCTTTGCACCTTCCCGCGCGCGCTTACACCCCCCAGACCATCGCCGGCCAGACCATCACAGCCCGTCCTCGCTGCCAGTGGCTCTTGCCACCCTGGTCATCCTCGTCTCTCTTCCGCCACCCCAACCGATCACTCCTTCCCATTCACTTTACCCTGCTGCCTCTTTTCGCTACAATCGCCCCCCTTCCTTCCCAGAGTGCCCATTCTTGCTCGTTCCTGCCCTGCATTTCCCACGTCTGTGTGTTTTTGTGCGCGGAGGGAAGTCACGACCAACTGCGACATTGCTACCTGGTCCCTCTACTCTTTCTGTCTTCTCATTCTGTCTCCCCCTTTCCACCCGCTCCTCTTCAGTGCCTCATTTTACGACTTTGCATTGTTTCTCTTACCAGCTTGTTTTCTTGTTTTCTCGTTTTCTCGTTTCTCGTTTTCTTTTCCATACGCCGCTCGACACTGCGCTTCGACCAAACTGCTCGCCTCTACGCTGATTTCCGCGAAACATGATCGACTCGCCGCCTTGCCAGCTCTTCGGATAGTCCCAGCAAGATCGCCCCAGTCGTAGCATCGCCGGTTTCCGCCACCAGTGCCAGCATTCTTTGTTGTTTTTGCCTCGTTTTGCTCCGCGAGGATCACCCGCCGCGACGTCTTCGCCACGCCTGACATCACCTTGCCGCCGAGACTGTACGCTTCCTTCTTCTTGGGCCACGAGACCCTAGAGCCGACTACAGTCACCGAAGACCGCCTCGGAATGTCCTGAAGAACTCGCTGCGCCCCTTTGCGCGTCTTCTCTCCCGCCACCTGTCTTTGCTGTCTTCTCATCACAGCGTCTACTTGCCATCACCACTCCGAAAGGCCGCATTGAAACCCTCTCCGCTTGCGCTGTCACTCCACATAGTCGAACTCGGACAATGCTGCTGCCTGACTGCCGCTACTGATCACAAACTCAAGCACAACAAAACAAACCAAGGCCGACATACACAGATTGCCTGCCTAGTCGAGGAGACCTGCAGCTTCTCGCTTGCCTTTTGTTCGCCACGATCTTTTGTCTTCACCACCTTACTACTAGACGGCACCGTCGCGACGAGACCGTAACTGCTAGCCATGTCTTTTTCCAACGGCGGAGGCGGGACGCTTGCGCTTCCCTCGCCGACGGGCCTTCACGGCGACTCTGGCCCTTCTGTGCGCACGCTGCGCCGCTCCCTCTCCCGCTCGCCTTCCCGCTTCCACCTTATGCGCGCCGAGTCGCACAACTCACAGCACTCGGACAGCTCAAGCAGCTCCGCGCTGCCCTCACCTTGCCCGCAACCCCACTCGACAACACCGGCCCACGCGCCCCAGCATCCCTATCCACCTCCTCTTCAGCATCTTCCATGAGCAGTGATTACAACTTTTCTTCTTCAACACCATTAGCCACCGTCGCAGGCGCATCCGGCACGCCACACTCTGCGACGCCAACCAAGACGGGCCTCTTCTCTACTCCTCTCCGCTCGGGCCTCAAGCTGTCTCTGCGCTCCGTGCGCCCCAAGACTGCCTCGGCCAAGCCCCTGTCGCGCACAAGGCCGTCGCCCAAGAGCCCGTTGAAGCGTGCCCTGAGCATCAACTCGGACATGGGCAACGCGGCACAGTCGACTACACCCCGCCCACTGGTCCTTCGACCGCGCTCTCGGAGCCGCTTCTCGGCCAGGAAAACAGCAGCAGCGGCGGGAGCAAGTTTAGCAACTTGCTGCTCGCGCTCGGCTCATCCCCGCGTAACAGACTGGATAAGCCCTCGCGCCACAGCATGCACCTGGACCTGTCGGGCGACTCTCGTCTTGACGCGCTGGCAACGGCCATCTCGAGCCCTCTCAAGCGTTCCGACGCCATCATGAACCTTGACCAGGCTAGCCCGGGCAGCCCTGTGGCCAAGCGTCGTAGTTTGCACGGCATCGCCAGCCTGGGCGGCGATTTCAACGTTTTCGACTTTGGTACGCCGACCACCTCCACGCCTGCGCGTCCCTCTTTCGAAATTCACGACGACTCCAGCAACCGCCAGCAGCAGACGCCTGCTGCCACTGCGTCTTCAGCTCCTGCCCTCACATCAGCCTCCATCTCTTCTCCTGCACCAGCTCCTGATGCAAGCTCTTCTTCGTCTGCCATGGCCAAACGCGCGTCTTCATTGCGCAAGTCAACCCTACAACAGCGCCATGACCCCCGCTCCTCTTGGGGGCGCCGGCAAGGTGAAAAGTACTTGGCACAGCAGCAACAGCAGCAGCAACAAGGTGTGCCGTCATCGCCACTGCTGCAGCAACCAAAGAGAGCTTCCACCGACTGGCTGTTCTCAGCACCACACGTTCGCAACAAGCCTCGCGCCTCTTTGGACCAGCTTCTCAAGCCAGAACCGCGCGAAAGCCCCTTTAGAGTGAAGGGTCCACTGCCGAACCCGTCTGTTCATACGGTCGAGCGCCCTACTGGTCTTGCAGGCAGCACCCACCTCCACCAGCCTCACCCTCTCTCTCGGACCTTTACCACGTCGTCGTCCGGCTCAAGCTTGCCAGACGACTCTCCCACACATTTCCCCGTGCAACACCCGCCGGACCGGCCGAGACCGACATCCATCTTTGCCCGGTCCCTGCCACTCAACGCACATCGCCCGAGGCCCGACCCAATTGCCACTCCTCAGTACAAGTCGGCGCGTCCGTTGCAGTCCGTTTTTGCCTCTGCGGGTCTTGTCTCCAAGATGAACCGCAATGGCGAGGACGATGCACTCCAGCAAGCCAGCGGCCGCCCCATGATTATGCCCGACACCCCGTGCAAGAAGCAGGTCTATCCGTCCAACACTTACCCGCCGTCGTCTGGCAGTGGCCGCAAGCAGCAGCAGCGCCGCTTCTTCTTTTCTGCGGCGCCAGAGACACCGTTCAGCTCGAGCGCGGGCTCCGCACCGGCACGCGGCTCGGCCGCCAACAGTACGAGTGAGAACGTGGCCAGCTTCTTCAAGCGGAGATCAACCCACGCCAGAAAGGGGAGCATCCTCAGCCTCGACGGAGACGTCAGCGACAGCCAGGGTGCTGCCGACTGCTTTGACCTGCCTCCCACGCCCACCAAGTCCGTCTTGGCCAAGAATCTGTTTGGCAGCGCCAGCAAGGGCAGCTCGACCCCGATTGCGATTCGGGACCTCCCCGCCACCGGGCCTCTTAGCTTTACGCCCGATGCCCCTATGCCCGGACAGGCCTCGATGCCCCTCTCGAGCCCCATTGAAAGCTCGAACTCCGAGAAGATGTCGCCCAAGACGCCTCGCGAGCACAGCATTCTGCACACCGATTTCACGAGCAACATGGCCCCGCCCGATGCCAGCCGCCTGTCCATTTCTGGCGGACCATCCCATAACAACGCACCCAAGATGTCGGTTGCGCTTCCCACGAACAAGTCAAGCTCCATGATTTTCCCACCTGCCACGCCTACGACCGACCGGGAGGCTTATGCCAGCTTTGTGGATCGTCGCGTTAGTATCACCCCGTCCACGGTGCCGCTCCCAACGATACGGATGTGGTCCTGGGCTCCATGTTTGGCAAGGTCGAGTGCGTCGGCCGTGGTGAGTTCTCGCAGGTGTTCCGCGTCAATACGCGTAACTCGTCCGTGTATGGTGGCGACCCTCTGGACTACTTCGCTGCCACGCCCAGCAAGCGTTCTTCGACCCGGTCTGGGAGCAACACACCCTCGCTCGCACGCTCGCATTCTTCAGCCCCGCATGTCTTTGCGGTCAAGAAGGTGCGCCTGCCCTACTTTGGCCAGAAGGAGCGCGAGGCCAAGCTTAGAGAGGTGGCCGTGCTCGAGGCTGTCCGCGACCGCGAAAATGTGCTGCAGATCTTTGACCACTGGGAGCAAAACGGCCACCTCTACATCCAGACCGAGTACTGCGATGAGGGTGGCATGGACCGTTTTCTCAAAAAGGTTGGCGAGCACGGTCGTCTGGACGACTTTCGTATCTGGAAGATCCTTCTGGAAGTGTCTCAAGTAAGTGGCAGCGATGCTCCGGAATGCTTTTATTTCATTCCTCGTTTACTAACTCGACGGATAGGGGCTGCGGTATGTGCACGATGCTGGCTTTATCCATCTGGACCTGAAGCCCGCCAACGTCTTCGTGACGTACGAGGGCCACCTCAAGATTGGCGACTTTGGTATGGCCACTTCTTGGCCGCGCCCAAGGGTATCGAGGGCGAGGGCGACCGCGAATACATGGGCCCGGAGATCCTTCAGGGTCGCTACGACAAGCCGGCCGATGTCTTTGCCCTTGGCCTGATTGTTCTCGAGATTGCGTGCAACGTGTTTTTGCCCGACAACGGCCCCATCTGGGTCGCTCTGCGCGAGGGTGACATGTCTGTGGTGCCTAGCCTGACCGCCGGCGAGGCCAACGCGCTCGTCCGCGACTCGGCCGGCATGCCTGTCGTTGGCGATTTCGACAACTCATCCCAAGACGGCCACAGCCTGACGGCCAGTCTCGACTTGGCCTCGACTACCCCCGGCCAGAACCCACCTGTCGACTTTACACGCTCCGTTCGCCCGGCCAGCAACCCCTTTGGCTCTCTGTCGTCAAAGAAGCCCATTGGCCTCGAGCGCCCGCCCACCTTTATGGTGGACGCCAGCGATCCGGGCTCGCTTGACTCGGTCGTCGCCCGCCTCATCAACCCCGACCCGGCTAGACGCCCGACGGTGCACGACATTCTCGAGATCGACTCGCTGCAGTGGGTGTTTGGCCGCCGCCGGGCGCCTGCCACCATCTTTGAGGGCAACTGGGGCCCCGAGGACGACGAAGGCGCCGCGCAAATATCTTTTGTGGAGGGTGACACGGAGATGACGGACGTCTGAGTCTCGATCTCTTCGATTGCCTTTGTGTTCTTTTAGCTGAGTTTTATGCCTATTGTCTCCTTGTTCTTGCTCTCTAGATCTTGGGGGTTTGGTCAGCATTTTCGACGGCATTTGTAACCGAGAGCCTTGTTCTTTTCCCAGCTTTTCCAGCTTTTCCAGCTTCGTTGTTTTGCGTTTATTTCTGGCTGTTCAGGGACTGCTTCTTTATACCCCCGTCTCGGTTACGAGGACAGGGGAAACAAGGTACACAAAACATTTGGCACGCATCTGGAGTAGCGAATTATTTTTTGAGCATTTTATGCGCACTTGAGGAAGTGACAGGGAGGACTACGGAAACAGGCGTTTTGTTAGCTCTTTTTTCTTCGTTTTCTCTTTTTCTCTTTTTCTCCTTTCTTTTCTTTTCAACCCTGTCTGTTTCATTGGGAGGAGATGGTCCCGCAAAACATTCTGCCCGTGCTACTTGGGAGCGCTGTCGAGGGTGTTTGTCTTCGCTGGAGTGTGAGGGGAGCAGAGTTCAAGGTCAGGCCAGATTTCAATCTGACAAATGCAGTGGATTGGGTCTTGGACGGGATGTTGGTATGTTGGTAAGGGCGGGTTGGCAAGGGAGGAGGACACGAAGGGGCTTCTGTTTTCCGGACTGGACAGGAGGAAGCGAGCAAGAGAGCAATGGCCTCGGCCTCTTTACCTTTCTTGTCTACGTCCTCTATTTATGAAGGTTTCTTGTTTCGTGCGGAGGAGATTCATGATGGTTTATGACTGGTCCCATGTTATGTACGACCTCTAGGTAGAGCTTTGAGCGCCAATATGATCAGGAGGTTGTTCAACTGGAGAAAGTGTGATACGAAAAGGCGAGAGGTGACAGAAGGAGGCAATGGTCGTGACGTTTTGTTTTTCATAAAGAAGAGCTGGAGAGAGAGAAAATGAATGAACCGGGCAAGCGAGCGCATTGGACGCGCCGCTTCCATAAGAAAGACTGCCCCTGGACATGCAGTGAACAGTTGGATGGAGACAGCAGGCTCCAAAACACCCAAACCCCAGACCCCAACCCCAGACCCCAACCCCAGCGCCCTCAGCCCGACCGCTTCGTGCTTTGTCGCTGCCGACCCTGCGGTATCACATACACATCGTTGAAGTTCATCGATACGCCCAAGAACCGCAGGTCCGTGTCCTTTTGGTAGGCCAGGTCGGCCAGCAGGTACACCACGCGCCGGCGGAAGCTCTTGCCCAGTGTCTGCAGGCGCGCCTGGAGGGCCGGCCACTCCGACTCAATCGCCGAGGCGCCCGCACCCTGACCGGCGGCCGCGTCTGCCTCATCGTCGGCGGTCGCTTTGGCTGCCGCTGCGGCCATGCGCGGATTCCGCAGCACGTCGGCCTCTTGCCGGCGCGTAAAGTCGGACACGGCCCAGCTGTAGAGCCCGTCGACGCAGTCGCGGAAGTTGAGCATGGTGCGCAGGAGGTCCTTGAGCTGCACGGGGAAGCCGTGGGAGTCTTCTTCGGGCACGTGGCTGCTGCCGCCGTCGGCAGCACCAGCAGATGCTTTGCCCGTAGCAGCCGCGAGGGCCTGGGCCTGGGCGGCGGCCTGCTTCATCTCGGCAAAGGCACGGCGACTGACGCCAAGCAGGCCCTTATTCGTAATGGACGTGAGGTAGGCGCGGTGTGCGGAGATGAGGTCGTCAAAGGTGCAGTCCTCGCGGTGGATTTCCTTTTGGAGCGTCGTCCAGCTGGCCTCAATGACTTCAAAGAGGATGTAGTACTGCAGCTGGCCGACAAAGTGAACCATCTCGGCCAGCGTGCCCCGGGTCGTCTTCCAGGCCTGGAGGACGGCCGGGTCGTCGGCCTGCAGGACGCCGCGCGAGCCGGTCATGCACTTGTGCCAGGTGGACGACAGCGCAAACTCGACGCGCTTGACATACCACAGGAAGTTAAAGACCTTGAGGTACTGCTTGTTGGCCCACTCGGTGACGACGCAGTCGACGGGCGCGCCAATCTTGTACTCGAGCGTGAAGCAGTCCCAGCCGGTGTCGCCGTGTGACTGCTGCAGCATGCGGGCGTCGAGGCGGCGCAAGATCTCGGGGGGCTCAAACTGCGCATTGGAGCCGCGGATGGCGTGGTCGAGCTGCGAGGTCAGGGTGTGGCGGTACTGGGCGGTGGCCGGGCGGTCCAGGTTGGGCGCCAGCGACTCCATAAGCAGCGCGACAAAGTCGCCCTGGCCCAGCAGCACGTACTTTTTGAGGGCCGCCAGGTGGTCAAAGAGCTGGAACTTGTCGGTCATGAGGTGCATGAGGCGCCGCATGGTGGTCTTGTAGGCCTCGTCGATCCAGGCCTCGAGGGTCTCGGTGTCGCCGTAGCGCAGCTCCTTGGACGCGCCTTTGCTGTAGTTGTCGACCCACTGGGCGTCGGCGCAGCTGTGGCGGATAAAGTTGAGCGACTTGCCAATGAGAAACACCTTTTTCGGCAAAGTCGGTGCGCATAATGGACGGGATCATGGCCGGTCGGTCTCGTACTTGTCGTTCCAGACGGAGCTGTGCCCTTGGCCCGGGCAGCCTCTTGCCGTCGGGCGTCGTCAGCGCCCGTGCCTTGCTCGCGCACAAAGAACTCGCGGTACGGGTCGGCGAGCTCGCCGTCGTAGATCCAGCGCCGGAGAATGTCGTAAAACGGCCGTGCCACCGGTGCCAGCAGCCGCTCGGCAAAGGCCCCGACCACAGGGTCGCCGTGCGAGATGGAGAAGCTGTGGATCAGGGAGATCAGCTGCCCGCCGCGCTTGTTGGCAGACTCCTCGGCGATCAAGGCCATCAGACGCAGGCCCATGGTGGCCTCGCGCGTCAGACGACGCACCGCTTCAGCGTCACGCTGCGCGACCAATGCCCCGCCGCGGTGCCGTCCCGTCGAGAGCGGCCAGCGCACGCCGGATCTGGCTTTCCAGCGTGGCCACCAGGCTGAGGTAGGACCGCAGCTCGCTGCTGATGGCGGCACGCAGACTCTGGCCGAGCAGTCCCTTGGCGGGCGACCGCACAAAGCTGTCCAGTCGACGGTAGAGCAGCGCTGGCTCGGCCAGCGTGTGAAGCAGTGAGACGATGGGTGCTGGTAATGTGGCTGGCAGAACGAGGACGCTGTCTTTGCTAAAGACCATGGTCTCGGAGTTGAGGCCCTGGAGGGTGTATGGGATGTCACGAAGCAGCGTCGTCTCGCTGGGGTTGGTCTCGACGTAGCTGTCGGCCAGATGGGCTGACTTGAGTGCGACGTCTCGTGACGGGGCCGCAGCCGGTGCTGCCGGGTCTTGACTGGCGGCTGCCGCCGCCTCTTCAGGTCCCCGCCGTGCCCTTTCTGGCGGAAACTTTCTGAGCCCGTCCCGGGCAAAGGCCTCGTCAAAGGCCTCCTGTTCTTGCCGCGTCGTTGTTGGTGCCCGCTGCTGGGCTTGCTGTGGTGCTCGTGGGGTCGACGATGGGCCGGCTGCAGACGTTCTGGGCGCTCTCCCTGTAGCGTCTGGTCGGCCTGCTGCTCGGGACGCACCCGACGGTCGGCGTGTGCACGGTGGACAGGCTCAGGGACCACGTCGTCCTCTTCCGCCTCTTCCGCCTCTTCCGCCTCTTCCGCCTCTTCCGCCTCTTCCGCCTCTTCCTCCATCTCGTCCTCCATCTCCTCGGCCTCCTCTTCTGGCACTTTGGGCACAATAGGTATCGAAGCGTTGGGGTCGCTTGGGTCGGGTGAGTCGGACAGCTGGTAGAGCAGATACAGGATCGCCCACTTCTGGTTGAGCACCGGCAGGGCAGGAGACGTGTATACAGCTGGGAGAAGCGCCAGGCGTCGTTGGGCCGGTCGGCCGTCAGCTTCTTGCGGATCAGATCCATCGTGTGGTTGACGTCTGTGGCCATGTCGGGCGACGATGGTCTGGTGGTGGAGAGTGGTCAGCAGCGAGCATGCCCAGCATGGCAGCAGAGGACAGGAGAGGCCCAACTCACGACTCGAGAACGGCGCGCACCATGTTGAAGCAGTACTGCTGGCGTCTGTGAGCAGCATCTTCGTCTTCGTTGGGGACTTCGGGCACAAAGTGGTGAATGAGGCCGTTGATGGCCGTGTTGATGCGGTCGGACATGACGGGGGCCGCTTTGCGCGCCGGCGGGGCGGCTGCTGGTGCGGGCTTCCTCGACTTGCGGTCCATGGCCGGGCGCGTCAATGTGTTGGCAGACTGCTGTGGCAATGTTCCGTTGAGGTTGCCAGAGGCCGGTTTGAGGCTGGGAGGATCACCAAAGGCCGTCCTGCTCGGGCAGGTTTGGCGCGGTGTTGTTTGCTTGGGTGCTTCTGCGGTCTGCAGACAAGTATTTACTTTACGCGACAATCAAGGGCAACAGACGCGTGCCTTGCTGAGACTCATGAGTACGAGGGCTAGCAGATGCCTGTATTTACAGCGCCGGCAGCGCCTGGCCAGCACAGACACCGCTACAATTACAGGGCATTGGCCAACATGTGTGAGGGGGTGCTTTATGGGTAGTCGGTACTGTCGTTTACGGCTAGAATAACGCGTGGAAACAAGTACCAAAGGCTGAGACGCCCCTTTGTGCTCGTTCTCGCCGCTACTGGCGGCTTAGGCGCTCCACGACCATCCGCAACCCGAAAATGCAGCCAAACTCCAAACTTAACACTTCGTCTTCAATTCACCACCAGCCTTCCGCCTCGAGCCGCGCAATCCATCGATTCCAGCGCCACACGATGCCCGATTCATCCATATAGCATCGACTTCCACTGCGCGCCCTTTTCTTCTACGCGCCAATGCGCGCATAATTGCCGACTTCGCGCGGCGCAGTGCTTTTTGTCGCACGCGACAACGACCCTCGTTCTCCGTCTCCTCCTCGGCCCGGTCCTCGCGATCGCCATCGCTGACGGCGCCGCACCTTTGCACTGGGGCTCCTGAGCCTGCGCCTTCTTTTCTCACGCGCAGCGACCCGCGGCTCTGCCCGCAGCATACATAACATAGCCGCCCAGTATGCCTGACATCAACCCCGCAGATCTCAGCCGGCCGGCGGTGAGCCTGTCCACGCCCGTTCTCTCCAACAAGTCCATCACGGTATCATCACTCAAGCCGACCAAGGCGGGCCAGTCGATCCCGCCGCGCATTGAGCTTGAGCAGGCCTACACATCGCTGCGGATGGCCGTCGGGAACGAACAATGGAAAGTCTATAAGACAGCCACCACCCAGTTCTTTATCGGTGAGTCCATCCACGTGCTCTCGGCCCATGGGTGCCGCTTCTGACCTTTTGCTCTTCTGCAGGCCGCCTCAACCAAGCCGAGTACTCTAGCATCATCGACCCCATCCTGTCCTCGCCCAACGGCGAGCGCGAACATCTCCACAACCAGCTGATATCTGCCATCTACGGCAATGTCACGCGCGACCTGCCCGATCCGGGCCTGGCACCCTGGGTCAGCGCCAACGACAAGCCCTCGTCCGGGCTCGGCAGCAAGCCAAGCGGCAACGACGCCAATGAGCGCCGCATCAAGGGCGAGGTCATGCTGTTGCCCAGCAAAGACCGGAGCGCATCAAGGACGTTGCCCAAAACGAGGTATGTTTTTTGCGGGCCAGCTGTGTCGGCCCATGGGTGCCGCTTGCTAACGCATTGCGAACGTGTGTGCAGAAGTTCGACCCTACGACGCACTCGCGAGCGTCTTCACCGACCAGCAGCGCATGAAGGTCCCGCGGCCCACGGACGCACCGCCAGCGAGCGCCACCGGCGGCATCAACCGCATGAACCTCGACCTCGAGATCCGCAAGCGGTTTGCACAGCCATTGGCCGTCGAGTCTGGCGAGTTCCCGATACCAGTAACATTGAGTCGCGCATGCTGCCCATCTGCTACGAGGCCGGCCTGGTCTCGGGCCACGTCTCGGACGCCGCGCAGTTCATGTCCGTTGCCACCGAGACGTTTGTCAAGGAGGTGCTGTCGTCCGTCTTCAGCCGCACACGCAGCGACGGGCCCGGCGAGTTTGGCAGCGCCGGCTTTGGCGGCAGCAACTGGGTGCAGACGCGCAAGTACCGTCGCCAGCTCGCCCGCGAAGAAGAGCGCTCGCTGCTCGGCGAGATCCACCGCGACAAGGTTGGCCTGCTGCCGATCGAGGCCAAGAAGGCCAGCGAGCGCGGGCCGCTGGGCGTGGCCGAGTTCCGCCTTGCCCTGGAAATGGGCGACTGCGGCCTGACCCAGTTCCCCATTGTCGGCCACTCCCTCATGGCCAGCTACCGCGAGGGCGAGCTGGAGAACTGGGACGACTTTACCTGGATGGACGGCCTGGACGCGCCGCGCGACGACAACCGCCTGGAATCGGTCTTGCCCTCGCTGCTGCCCGCCGCGACTGTGAATGGCACTGTGTCGGCCGGCGATGCAGCAAACAACACGTCGGCAGGCGGCGCGGCCGGCGGCACAGCCATGGTCAAGGTGGGCTCGTCCGCCGGCGGAGCTGCCGCTGTCGACAGCATACACCTTGCGACGGGCCAGCCCAACGGCGTCGACTACTCGGAGCTTATGGACCTCGACGACAACGAAGAGCTGTCCTGGAGGGCGCCGAGTTGGGCGATGCCGACTTGCTTGGCGGCGTCCTCGATTCAGTCTTGGCCGTGGGCTGAGGCAGCGGTCAGTCGCCGTCTCTGATTCTCTCTGATTCTCTCTGATTTTCTCTGATGTTTCTGATTTTCTCCTCCTTCTCCTCTTTCTTCCTTGTTATATGACCACTTCCTGTCCTCCTCTCCATTCCTTCTTCTGTCTTTCTTACGGCGCTTGACCACAATATAACGCCTTGGAAGACGAGACTTGTTACGATATCCAAGCGGCGGTGTGGAAGGCTTTGCATGGCCCAAATACTGGACACGCGGCGACTGGTGCGGGCGGACAACTGGCGGCGTGGGTGCGCGGCGTTTATCTTATATTCCCTCTCAGAGGATGACTGGCCTTGCTTCCTTCATCCTCCTTGGACTCTCCTTTGTCTTTGTATGGCTTGGGCATCTTTCTCGGCGTTTTTCATTCCCAATCAATCTCTGTATTGCCAGGCCGGCTTGCAGTTTTCTGTTCTCGTTCTCCGGCTCTTCTGTTTTCTGTTCTCCGGTTCTTCTGTTTCTGTTCGTGTGTCTTGTTTTTTGTTCCTTTTGTTCCTTCTCGACCGCCTGTATTGGACACCTGGCACGAATCAAAAGTGTTTGCCTCCGTGCGACTTTCCTGTCACTTCTTCATCTTTTCCCTCGTCTTCATCTCATTCTCTGTCTTTGGTCTCTTTGCATTTGGACACTTCTTGTACACTACGAACCCGCCCTGGCTATATTTGCAGGCTGAACTTGTCCTACACCCATGAGTTTCCCAGACAGAAATCATCATACAAAGAGATACGTCAAACGAGTGATCAGATATTGAACCCTGGTGGTCTCCAGAGTGGTGTTGTTCGTGGGATACGTTTAATTGCATAAGCGGGCCATGATCCACCCAAGCGGGACAGGCGCCTTCTACACAGGCGCGTTTTCTGGTGTCTCAGGGCAGGAGCGGCCGTCGCTCTCCACTAAAATAGAGGGCTAACGCGTCGGAAAGCGCGTCCTCCACTTCACGTCGGGCACGTTAAAGAGGAAAGAGCTCCCCTCCCCTTCTACGCCTTCCTTTTGCCTCCATCTCGTCTGACTACAATTTCGCTCTTCACTTTACACTTCTTCTCTCGATCCAACTTCTTCTCTCGATCTAGGCGTGCCAATTCGACCTTGTCTCGCTCCGTCATCTCTTTTTGCTTGCATTGTTTCTGCCGCTTTTATATACCTCGAATCGACATGCCCCAGTATACCACTGCATTGACACGCGTTACATCACCACCTTTGGCTCGACGCCAGAACACGAAATAAGAGACGAGATTCGAAGCCAGCAACATTCCACTCCAGGCACCCATTCACAGCCACCACACCCTCACCCACACACGCAATGGCGGCCCTTTCCCGGACACCATCACCGGCCCGCTGGCTCGGGCTCCGACTCCGACTCGGCCGTGGCCCACGCCAATGACGCCGCGGACCAAGCTGCGTGAGCTGTTTGCTACCATTGACGGCGGCAACGGTGCCGGCAGCAGCGGCTCAGACCACGAGCGTGAGAGCAACGAGGAGAACATGACCCGAGCGGCCAGGCCAGAAGACCCGCGCGAAGCTGTCGGCCAGAACGTCGCCACGGCCAGTGGACGCGTCCGCATTTGCTCGCGCCCAAGCCGCCTCCACAGCTACCACATCTCCTCTTCAGGCAGACAACTCAGCCGGTCGCCACGAGCCATCTCGCCTCTCGCTCGTTCCGGTGCATTGGCTGCGAGCAGCGACGACGACAGCGACGACGACAGCGACATTGAGGTGCGGCCACGAGGCCGGTTTGCAGCCCGCATGCAGGCGGCTGCAATGGACGGCACGTCGACAGCCGAGCCGTTGGCTGACAACGCCCGTGAACGTGTCAAGCGGATGCTGCAGCAGGCCGCTCAGACCGTCGAGGCGGACAAGAGCATCGAGGACACGACCAACGATGCCGAGGACGAGGAAGACGACAATGTCCCGGCGGCAGCGCGTCCTCGCAAGCGGCTGACCAACCTTCGCACGGCCCGCCTGGCGCGTCCGCCTCGCCTCGACGTCTCCACACCGTCTCGCTCCACCGCGAGGATCGCCACCATGTTCGTGACGCCGAGCAAGCAGACAGGCCGCGAAGACTCCCCTGACATGTTCATGACGCCCGAGAAGGGCGGCGATGATGAGGCTGCTTCTGGCTCTGCTGCTCGGGCCGCAAATGCCCGCTTCCAGGCACTGGTGGCCCGCAAACGCGAAGCAGCACGCGCCCGCGAGGAGGCCGAGGAGCGCAAGCGGGCAGCACGCCTGGCTGCCATGGCCGACAACAGCGACAACGACGACGACAACGAGGTCGCGGTGGTCTGGACGAGGACGACGATATTCTGATGGGCGATGCCGAGGGCGCCGACGACAACCCGTCCGACATCACCGACGACGAGGGCGGCCGCCGCCTGACACAAAAGATGGCCGGTGCGCGCCCGAGCGCAAGGCCAGCAAGAAGGCGCTCGAAGAGATGCACCGCGAGACGCAGCGCATGGCCCGCAACCTGCAGCTGGCCCACGAGGCCAAGACACGCAAGAAGGTCACCAAGGCCTCTTTGTTTGAGCGCTTCAACTTCCACCCTTCTGGTCCTGCTGCTGCTGCTGCTGCTGCTGCTCTGCTGCTGGCTCGGCTGTGAAGGAGCCTGCCAGCTCCAGCCGACCAGCATCGCCTGCATCTCCTCACAACACCGACACTGAGATGCGCGCTGCTGCGGAGACCCCGCCCAGCTCGCGCCGGTGCCGGTGATGCCGGATGCACCTTTGGACAAGATCAACGAGGCTGCGGCTGCGACGACTTTTGATCCGGCTGACGCTGAAGCCGCCGACCTTGCCAAGCCCGACAAGGGCAAGGGCAAGGCCGTCGAGATGCTTGTCGCCGACGAGATCAAGCCCGAGGCCAATGCCGAGGTCAAGCGCAACATCCGCGTGCGTATGCCCACGGTGCACACCAACCTGGTCATGATTGACTCGGACGACGATGGCGAACTGGAAATCGTGCAGACTGCCAAGAGCAGGCTCGACGTCCTCTTTGACAAGGTGCCCTCAAGCGCAACCAGGAGCCGCGCTCCATGTTCGCGCTGCGCCGCCTCGCCCAGATTGGCTCCCCCGGCAAGAAGCCGCGCGCACGTCCATCGCTCAGGGCGGCAAGAACGCGTCTGGCGCCGGTGCTGGCGACCTCACATTGAGCGAGCTGCAGCAGTCTTTGCAGAGCGCGCCCGTCGTCAGGCCAAGCTGGAGCGCGAAGAGCGCCTCGACCAGCTGCGCGCCAAGGGTGTGCGCATCCAGACCGAGGAGGAGCGCGAGCGCGAGATGGAGGAGGTCGACGACATCGTGGCGCGCGCGCGCCAGGAGGCCGAGGTGCTGATGCAGCGTGAGCGCGAGGAAGCCAAGAAGGCGAGGAAGGGCGACGACGCGGATGCCGTGCCGGACGTCTTGGACTGGGACGAGAGCGAGGACGGGGACGAGGACGACTACGAGCCCGAGGAGGATGACGAGGAGGTGGAGGAGCGGGAGATTCAGCTGTCGGGCTCGGAAGACGAAGAGGACGAGAAGGAGGGCGATGAGGAGGTCTTGGCCGGCACTCTCATCGATGGCGAGGCCGATTCGACGACAACGAGTCCGGGGACGACGGGACGAGCGGAGAGCAAGGAAGAGACAGCCGGTGCGACCGAGGTGCTTCCCACGCCGATCGCGTCCCCGTGCCCGCCCTGCCAAGCGTCGTGCTGCCTCGTCATTTCCGACGACGGGACGAGGACGAGGACGAGAACGAGAGAGAACGACCGACAACGACAACGACAACAAGAACGGGAACGAGGGTGGCGATAACGACACCCCTGCCGCAGCCAAGCCTGTGCCGCTTGCGTTCGCGTTCGAGGCCAGACGCCCGGGCCAAGACTCTGTTTGGCAAGTCGCCGTCCGGCCTGGCTTCCAACATGGACTCGCCGCAGGTGCCCACCTCGGTCCTGCGCTCTGCCACCAAGGCCTTTATTCCCGGCCTGCCCGTTGCTGTAGGCGGCCCTGCTGGCCTGGGCCTGACCCAGATCTTTGCGGGCACCCTGTCGGACAACGACAACAGCCAGCCCGGTGGCTTTGGATCGCCCTCGCAGCTCATGCCCACCCTCGGCAATTTTGTCGACGGCGACTTTTCGCAGGTGGCTGCCGCCCGTCCCTGACAGCCAACCGACGCAGGAGTGGATCAAGCACATGCAGGGCGCGACAGCAGCCATGCCGCCGGCAATGACGGCAACGACGGCAACAGCGGCAACGGTGGCTCCGGGCCCAGCCAGATGGTGCAGTTTAGCTTCTCGCAGTCTCCAGGCGCACGGTCTCGAGAGCCTGCTGCGGGAGCCGGACGTGAGCCAGATGTCGCTGCTGGGCGCCAGCCAGGACAATGAACTGCGAGAGTACACGCCCCTCAAGGTGCGCTTCATTGAGCACCAGCCGTCGACCATGGAGACGGTGCTTCTGGCGAGGCGACGCAGCCGACGCAGCAGACGCAGCAGACGCAGCCACTCACAAGTCGCAGCAGCCCGCGCAGCTGTCGCAGTCGCCTGTTGCGCAGGCGGCGGCCGCGCGGCCGTCTGTTCCGCAAGACGGACGTGGCCAGGATTGTTGAAGAGGAGGCTGGAGAGCAGGCCGCAGACGCTGAGGGATGACGAGCGAGGGCGAGGACGATGACGAGGACGATGACGAGGAGGTGGAGCCTACGTCCAAACAGGCCATGGAGCGGCGACGGCGTTTGCCAAGATGCGCCAGGCGGCCCTCCAGAAGCAGTTTGACCGCAAGAAGAGCAAGGCCAAGGAGATGGTCGAGGAGCAGGCCGAGGAGTCCGAGGACGAGTATGCCGGTCTCGGCGGCGCCGACGGCGAAGACAGCGACAACGAGTCCATGGCATCGGTCAAGGACATTATCGACGACGAGCAACGGGTCTCGTCCACCGACAGCGCCAAGCTGGCGGCATTCTACGCGTATGTCCCCTCCCCACAGAGGTACAGAACATGGATGGTCGTTGCTGACAGGATAGGGATCGCGAGCGTGAAACCGATGAGAAGCAGTCGAGAAGCTGTTCCGCGACGTCGGAAAACCACCGGCATGCTGCGGCGCAAGCGCGGTGCGGTGGCGCGGGCGACTACGATCTGTCAGATTCCGACGAACGGCGGCGAGGCGCACGTCCCGCCGCATGAAGCGGCCGCCAGTTTGTGCGCATGCAGCAGGCGCTCTTTGCCGACGAAGCGCGTGTCCAAGGTGGCGGAGAACGCCGCGCAACCAGGCTCTTTTTGCGGCACGATTGAGGACCGCGGCACGCGACGACGAAATGGACTTTATCTTTGACGGAGCAGAGCAGCCCGCAGCCGCTGCGTCTACGGCGGCAGCATCGACAGAGCCGCTGCTGGTCCAGCTGCCGATGCATCCGTGTCCATCCCCGACAGCCAGCCGCCTGCCCCTGCGGCTGCTGAGCGGCCGCCGCCGCCGCAGCAAGTCCACCCTCGCCGCCGCCGCCCGTCGGCCAACCCGGGCAAGAAGCCGCCAATCTTGGCGAGATCCGCGAGTCGCTGTCCAGCCTGCTCGAGGACTACCACCACGACGGGAGCAGCCTGTCGATTGTGGCCGACTCCGAGGTTCGGCTCCGACAACGAGGACCCAGAGGCGACGGCGACAAGGAGAACCACCAGCCCCAGGCAGCCATGGCCCCGGTCCTCTTGCCGTCCGCCGCCCCGAGCGCCGCCACAACGTCCAGGTGGTCGATCGCATCAGCCTCAAGCGCAACCACAGCAACGTGTCGACGGCGTCTGCGTCGTCGGCAGGCTTCGAGCGCGCCGTCGGCTGGGACGGAAGCGGCGGCGGCGGCGTCTCTGTGGGATGGGCCCGACGGGTTTCCGCGTGCCGGCCCTTTTGCGCCGCGCCACCACCAACTCGCTGGTGTCAAACGGGAGCAGCAGCTCGGAGCTCGCTACACAACACCCCGCCTCGGCGTCGCACCACACGACCAAGCTCACAAGGACGGATGGCAAGATTAAGAAGAATGCCAGCAAGATGTCGGGCATCCACTATTTTTGCGCGCGAGAAACGAGCGGCGCGCGCCATGGCCGAGAGCGACAAGCGGCGGCAGGCCAAGAAGGCCAGGAACGCCGAGGCCGCGCCCGGGCCGTGGGCGGCCTGTTTGGTGCAGGCAAGTTTGAGTAGGGGACGGCATGGAGAATTTGCATGGCGTTTGGGGGTTGGGCTTTGGGATTCTCTATTGAGGCATACTGGGACATGACACTTGGGACGGCGTTTTTTTTTCTTTTTTTCTTTTTTCATATTTTCTTATGCTTTCTGCTTATTGCTTCTACTTTGCTGCTTTTAGCTGTCGTTTCTACATCAGACACTGTACATTCAAGAGACAAAGAATAAGAGCATCTGCGAGTGCATTCGACAAGGTTGTGACAAGTACACATCGATTGGGCCAAGACGGCCAGGACTCTCGGTGCAAAGGCAGGCGAATGGCAGACGAAAAAAGACGCGAGAAGCAGCTCAGAGGACCAGAGGAACGCAGTGCCGTGCCGGACGCGGCGTCATCGCCTTGTATCTCGCACATCGCATGCGCTTGATCTTGGCGATCCTCTCTTCCCGTCGTCGATTCACTTGGAAAAAGGGGAACGGGAACTGCCGAGGTCAAGCAAACGGGCTAGGTCCATATCGACAGCCTCAACGCGTCCTGGCTGCGTCCCCCCTCTTGATTCTCTTCCGCGTCTGTGGTTGGGTACATAATTCAAGTAGTAGACAATTCTGGACGCTGGACGCTGGACGCTGGACGGGTTGAAAAACT